>CATIWQ010598933.1:0-10531 GCA_949673415.1 Euphorbia schlechtendalii
ATCATGCATTATATTTTCCTGCAGGCGCGCTCCTTAGTGTCCTCCCAGTACTAAGATGAACCAAACTTAGGATAGAGACTAGCCAAAAAACCCTACACGCAGGAGTTATATGGTTGGAAGTATGGACGTTGCATGCTATACCACTTTCAATTTATCACTAAACAAATATCATGCTAACCACGAATTTTTATGCAGACGCTTGAACACACACACTCATGATATTAAATGTACATATCACAATACCAAACCAATATCACATACACTTAGGCACAGTTGACAATATAGATTGTATCACCCTAGGACAACATAAAATCACTTGGAAACAACACTTACCCCTTTTTAGAGAGATGTCCACTTGACATCCCGCTTTTAGCCTGTATATAGCAAACATATCTTTCTATGTGATGTCTACTTGACATCCGACACTTAGCCCACAAGGGGTAATAATATATCCTACACATCATCTTTGAGATGTCCACTCGATATCTAACTCACAGCCCTTCCGAGATAATCACACACACCTACCCAAAACCATTTTTCCCACATTAAAGGATATCCCAGTTGATGTCCTAACCTAAGCCCACACAAGGCAAACTTACTTCAAAAGTCTTACCTTACCAAATCTTCAAGGGTATACGCCTCATACCCGAATCATTCGCCCACATGAGGCAATAATTCACAAATCACCACATACCCTCAAATAGTGATGACCACATAGGTATACAAAAACTTTGCATAATTGGGCTAAATAACCAAATCATTCATTAGGTAGTTACATACGGTAGTTTTTTTCATTTTATTAGGGTATGTCACATCGCTTACCCGAAATAATTTTGACCTCCTCATCCCATGAAACCTAGTCATAGTACAAAACCTCAAACCATTGACCTATTACCACATAGGTAGCTTAGTCAACTCACTTACACCATTCATATTACGATCCAACCCCCGTTGTTGGATTAATCATTTCCACATGTTTTCGTTTTTATCTAACGGCTAACCAATTTGTTTCAAATGGATTGACATACATGTTATTTCACATCATGGCATGCTGACCCCTTTGTGAGTGCAGCCATAAAATTAAAAATCTCATGAATTACCAGCATCATGGATCATATCACGAATCTTACATGCATGGTCTAATATTCTACTCGTGTATCAAAGGGGCTTGGAAGAGGCCTATTCGTGGCTTGGTCCGTGTTTCCCCAATTTTGGAGGGGGTTCCATACACTGACTAAAGTAAGGACTCGGGTTCAGACTCAGATTCAGTTTAACGCACTGTTATGGCCAATCCATGAAAAGAAGGTGCAAGGGAAGATCAACCCATCCTTACAGGATAAAATTCTTAGCAGTCGTCGGTGAGCGCCGAGATCGCAGCTGCCTTGAACGCCTTTGCCAACAGGGAACGGCTAGCATCTCTAATTCGCCAATACATCGAGAGGGCCTAGAATGCAGTATCCAGCCCGGAGGTCACCCTCAACAACGTCAATCCAACAAGGGGACCTCCCACCTCACACATGGTGCCCCTAACTACCTTTTATCAGTTTGGGGCAGGACAAAGTCAACTGAACCAGAATCCATTCTTCCCTGGATAAACTGTCGCCTGCATTCGCACCAGGGCCTTTCTACCAAGGAATGTCCCAACAGCCTATTCCCACTTGGAGTACGTCGATTGCCTCACAATTCTAGGCACCTCAACTATCCCATTTTACGGCATATCCCCAAGGATAATATGGCTCTTATTTTAGCGCAGGAGATGCCATCCTCCAATAACCTGGCATGGTAGAACTATGGCAATAGTTCTTGGCCATTCACGGTGGCTACCTAAGGAACACATACCCTACACAACCGAAAGTCGGGGATGAAGATAGCTTGGCCCCAAACTTCGTAATGCCGCAGTTTGAGAAGTACGTAGGATGTAGCGACCCACCCGCTCACTTGACACATTATCAGAGGGTGATGAGAGCATTGAGGGTCAGTGATCGAATGATGGCTAAGCTCTTCATCGTCACCTTAGGCCACCCCGTCAATGAATGGTACAGCCACCTTCCGCTGGACATAGCTACTAATTGGAATAGCCTCGCTCAAGCTATGCTGGAGCATTATGGTTTCAACTCTCAGATGGAAACCACAATGCAACATCTGGAGGCTATAAGGCAAAGGCATGGTGAGAGCTTCAAATCCTACTATGCGCGTTGGATGGCGTCACAGGTCAGGCTTAGGGCTCTCTTGACTCTACCAGAGATGATAACCAAGCTTCTAGACGGTGCACTACCTTCATACAAGAACAAGTTTGGATCAGACATCTTTTTGAGCTATCAAGAAGTGTTTGAAAAGGCAGATAGAATGGAGCACTTCAAATCCATGGATACATCTAGGGGGGACTAGCATGAAGGATTCTTATGTAATAAATTAGCTTTCAGCTACTTTGCCCACGTGGCATTTGAATTTTGAATAAATTAAACTTTGTTTATTTTCTTGATATTTTATCAATGATATCACGCATTCTCATAAACATATTCATAATGTTTTTAGCATGTGTGACACATCATTTTATGAAATTAATTAGGGTATAAATGGATTCCCCATAATAAATTCAAATGATTTGACTTTTGAGAGAAAGGGAGAGATAAATAAATGTACTTAGACAACGCGTGATAGCAATTGCCTCATCATACAAGGATGAAAGATCAATGGAAAGATCTCCAAGCATGAAACATCCACTAACTCAACTAAGAGAATGAAGCATGCAAAGATAAAAAAGATCGAATCTAGAATAAGGCTAAAATGTCAACCAAGCGAGTTAGGACTAAACAACTGGCGTAATGCCACAAAGAAGGAGTCAGATCGTTGAACACGTCAACAACTCCATCACAACCATTCACAAGACCAAACAACCGGCGCAATGCCACAAAGAAGGGGTCAGATTGTTGAACATGTCAACAACTCCATCACCACCATTCATGGGACCAAACAATGGCTTAATGCCACAAAGAAGGAGTCGGATCGTTGAACACGTCAACAACTCCATCACACGGATCACCGTCATTTCAAACAAGAGTCAATGTAAAAAATGAAAAGGAGTCAGATCGTTGAACACATCAACAGTTCCTTCACACAGCGCGCTACTATTTGTGGGGCAATCATCAAGACTCATCATCACATACACCTCAAGCCAGAAAAGTGGCGTGAGCACTAACCAATTAACCAGAAATGCTGAACGAGATAACAACTGAAGTCATGGACATGGACGGCAGTTGATCTACCAAATCAACCAAGTCTTACACAATTGCTATCACGCATAGGTGAAAGAAATAAATCAATAAAAAGCAGTACAAATAAATTTGTATTTAGCCTGTCAATTAACACTCGGTTAGTTGAGCAAAAATTAGGGCTTCTTTTCAAAATAGAAAAAGAATAGTCCGCTGAGTTGAAAACTCGAAAAGGGCGGCTCAGGCAAAACTTAGGACATCAAGAGAACCACATTGGTTAGAAAACCTGAAAGGGCTAATTGATGGCAAGAGTCAAATCATTTGAAACATTTATACCCCTGTCAAGTTCATCAATGAATTATCATTTTTGTTGAATCTTTATGCATATGCTTATCTTGATTGCTTGCATGTCCATGGTAGAATGTCGCAAGTAAACATCCAAAAAATGAAAAAAATATAAAAGAAAAAAATAAAGAAAAATAAGTTTACTAGATTGAAAAACTGAAAGGGCGGTCTAGGCAAAAATTAAGACAAGGTTCGATAGATTGAAAACCTGTAAGGGCGATCTATGTAAAACTTAGAACCAAAGAAATATCAAATTCATCATCTGTTCCTCGGAAAGGTACGTGGCATCAACACTTCAGGCAAAATGGCTTCTAAGCGATCATCGCCGACATAATGTGGGATCAACGACTAATCCAGAATTTCCTCAAATCAGATCCAAGCTATAAGCTCGAATCTGATACAACGAACCCATGGTCGTTACTCCAAGGGAGTCATCCATGGAATCCCTAACAAGACAAACCCTAGGGGAAACCATGCACCAGCATAAGAGAAGGCTCTTCAACGAATGAAGCCCATGACACCTACAACAGACGAACATACATCATATGATAAAAATTGTTCATGCATAAAATCATGCGTACATTACATTTGCATCACGTCATTTATAGGTAAAGACAATGCCAAATCGGGGCAACACTATCCCGATAAACAAGAATCCCCACCTCCACATGAGGAACCTACAAATAAGATAATGGCCCACTCAAGCCTAAAGTCAACGTTATAATGCAATAAAAGCCTCCTAAAAACCAGAGCGGTTTTCGAGACACCCACAAATTTCTTATAAAACTTATTTACTTATTATGTTTTAATTTTTGATTGAAGGGGCAACAATTTTTGCTTCGTATAAACTCAATCAAATAATTAAAATATTCACCATAAAATGTATTAACATTATCTTTTCTCTGATTTGTTACAGGAAGCAAGTCAACATCCTATTAAGGAAATACAAAACACAAACGAAGAAGGAAACGATTATCTCAATGGCTGAAGAATGAAATAGTCTCATTTATCAATCGAAGAATGAAACTGTTGCTAACCACTAAAGGGACGTCGCAGAAAGAAATGGTCGACCCGCCCACAAGGGGCATCAAGTACCTAAGGGATTCTGAAGAAGGAGACGGACAATCCTATGAAGACACAGAGCTAGAAAGGAAGGCCCATGTCATCACCAATTAGGAATAAGAAATCACCAGCCGCACTGGTCAGGTATATTCTCAATCCCTCCGCTCTTTTCGTGTGATAATACTGGTTATACAACCAACAATTATCACACAAGGGACAGTTGTGAGCACAGGATTTTGTACTAGCTCGCGCGTTCAATGATGATGGTTTTTCGAGATATTTATCCTTGAATCACACGATTTTTGACTGTTTGATGATCTTCAAATGGGAGTCTTCCTCGTCTCTGAATTTAAAAGAACTTTAATTCAGAAATTAACTAAAAAAATAAAAATACACAAAAAATCCAAAAAACACCGTAGAAAACCATATCCGGACTCGCCAGAAAACCTTGAGAACCTCGCTAGACTCTGGCGAGGCTCACCAGTGACCTGGCGAACCTTGCCAGGGTCCTGGCGAGGCTCTCTAGCGACTTGGCGAGGCTCGACAATGACCTGGCGAACCTTGGTAGGGTCCCAGCGAGGCTCACCAGGTGGTTGGCGAGGTTGCCAAACATTTTGGCTACCCCGCCAAACTTTTTTGCCTTTTTTAGATTTTTTGGGATTTTTCTATAAATAGTCAGACCTTTTTGGATTGAAAGGGGTAGAAAAATTCAGAGAAAAATTCTCTCTTTCAGATAAAGAAAAATATAAAATAATAATTTTTTCTTTTCTTCTAACATTTTTCGGATCTAAAACACATTCGAATCCCAAATCTCTTCATCTTTTAATCAAGTTTCTTCTTCTGTTTCGTCTTAAATCCTCAGATTTTCTTGGGTCTAAAACAAATTTAGAACCCGAATCTGATTATATTTTGGATAAATAAACACGTATTTTCGAATTAAATTACACTAAAATTCCAAGAATTAAACGAAGATTTTTTAGACTTTTACATCAACAATTTCACCTAAACTAAAGGACGAGGAGGACTTTCAAAGGCTGAACGGATATGCTGAAGTGGATTCATACCAAAAGGGTAAGCCTCTGAGTTCCTAGAATTGCGGATTCCGTGCTCTCATCTGCTTCATCTCTTTCTAATTTTTATTAGTGGACCTATGAATTATTTTTATTCCTTTCATTTTAAATGTTGTAATTCTCTTCTTCATCTTCTATTTCTTTTTTAATTTTTGTATTAGAATACCCCAACGAAGGGAATTAAAATTATTCCCGGATAACAGACCTCACCTTTTGCCATGCGGTCATTTTCACTAATAAAATTGACCAACATACATGTAAATAAAAATGAACTATTTTCATTTAAAATAACAACTTTAAAATCTTTGATGTTTTAATTAGACCACACGGGGCCTCGCTAAAATCAAATCGAACATATGTGATATCCCCTGTGCTAACCTTTGTGGATGCAGGTTAGATGTATGTTTAGGATTTTAATTTTCCTTCGGGTATCGCAATTTCATTTTTACGGGAAATGTAATTAATAGGTTAGCGGGCGGTTGCATCCCCCGATTTTTTGAAGCCTTGTAATTTTTATTTTCCGCATTTTCTTTCTACATTTATTTACTACTTTGTGGATGGATTTATTTGATGCTTGATGTATGGATTTACTACTTTCTGTATACGCGTTAAATCATGCATTTAAACTTCAAAAATGACCTAAGTGCGAATATGCATAACTAAGAAAAAACGGTTTTCTGTAGATGTAATATAATGTGATCTCTTAAGAAATAAACAACTTATCCCGAACCCGAATCTCTGTGTCTTGGTGGGCCATCCCCCGGACGTTAAGCCTCACAGGACTCTAATTGCTGGAAAGAGCTAATCCAGGTGGCGACTCCACACTAAGAGATGGAGGATTCGGGTTCGAACCTATCTAAAATGTTTTCACTCTCTCTTTCAACCTCTTTTCCAGGTCCCCCGACCCTGTGCTTCTTGTTAAAACACCCCCATGGACCTTGCCTCTCATCTTCCATGTACTCTCGGCCCATAGTTCCGTGTCATCTGCTCACACCCACTTGCAAAGATAGGTGGTGCTTGCACAATGATAGATTGAAATTAACGTTGAGTTTAACACTTGATCAATCGACTTAGTAAATGGTGAGTTTAGCAGTAAATGGTTCCAATTCAAAAGTATAATTTTTGAAAACGTGGGTTTTTTTATTTTAACCGTGAAATTGAATCTCATAGCGTTACTTAAAAATTAGAGGGTGTTAATTACTTATTACCTCACTTGGCTGACTTTATTTTCTAACACTTAACCAAATTTCTTGATTTTTCTTCAAATGGGATTCGCCATTCTAATAAGCAACCTTAGAGAATTGAACTGCTCCTTAGGCAATGGTTTGGTGAACATGTCAACATGCTGTTCCTCTGAGGGAACATACTCCAGTTTGGCATCTCCCCTTAGCACATGATCCCTTATGAAGTGATGTCTAATATTGACATGCTTCATCCTGCCATGTTGAACTGGATTTTTGGATAGGTCAATTGGCTCTTGTTATCACACATAACTTCGAGGCATTTAAACTTTATACCATAATCTTCTAATTGTTGCTTAATCCATAGCAGTTGTGCTACGTAACTTCCTGCTGCCATGTACTCAACTTCAGCTGTACTTAGTGCAATAGAAGTTTGCTTCTTGCTATACCATGAGACAAGACGTTCTCTAAGGAAATAGCATTCTCCTATGGTGCTTTTCCTATCGAGCTTATCTCTACCATAATCAGCGTTTGCGAATCCTCTTAGAGTAAAATCAGTGCTGTTAGGATACGACAGACCTACATGAAGAGGGCTTTGCAAATACCAGAGAATCCTCTTTACTATTGCCAAATGAGATTCTTTAGGGTCAGCTTGATAATGAGCATAGTAGCACACATCATAATGAATGTCAGGCTTACTAGCTGTAAGATAAAGAAGAGAGACGATGATTCCTCGATAGAACTTGTTGTCTACTGGTTTACCACTTCATCTTTACTTAAGATAGTATCTATGGCCATGGAAGTGGACATTGGCTTCGAATGCTCCATATCAAACTTCTTTAGGACTTCTTTGCCATACTTTGCTTGACTTATGAAGATTCTGTCTTTAATTTGCTTGATTTGAAGTCCAAGGAAAAAGTTGAGCTCTCCCATCATAGACATTTCGAACTCGCTCTTCATCAACTTACTGAATTCTTCGCACAGCTTCTCATCAGTTGCTCCAAAAATGACATCATCAACATAAATCTAGCAACACATCTTCTTTCCTTCGCCTGATAAATAGAGTTGTATCTGCTTTTCCTCTTTAATAGGCTTTGGTGATTAGGAAATTGGTCAACATCTCATACCAGGCTCTTGGAGCTTACTTTTATCTGTAGAGAGGTTTTTTCAATTTGAAGACATACTCAGAATTCTTCGGATCTTCAAAGCTTTGAGGCTGGTGGACATATACTTCCTCTTGAATATATCCATTCAGGAAACCACTCTTAACATCCATTTGAAATAGCTTGAAGTTTATATGAGATGCAAAAGCACATAGGATTCGAATGGCTTCAAGCAGAATAAGAGCATATGTTTCATCATATTCAATGCCTTCTTGCTGAATGTAGCCTTGATTAACAAGCATGTCTTTATTCCTGATAATAACACCAACTTCGTCAATCTTGTTCTTGAAAATCCATTTGGTATCGATAATTGATTTCCCTTTAATCTTAGGAAATAGATCCCAAACATCATTACGCTTGAATTGATCCAGCTCCTCTTACATCCTGATCATCCAATAATCATCTTCTTCTGCATCTTCAAACTTCTTGGGTTCAATCAATGAGATGAAAGCTGGATGGCTCATCATCCTACTGAGCTAAACTCGCATAATTACTAGATTATGAACTTCATCAACAATGTTGTCAAGTAGATGGTTGCGATGAGTCCTAATCTCCCTTGGTACACTCAGATAAACAATTGGAGGATTTGCAATAGGTTGTTGAGGAGGAGGTTGATCTTCATCATCATTGAAGTTGATTGATAGATCATTGTGTTCTTTGACTTCCTCAACTATGAGTTCTTGTGCTAGGTTGGGCAGCACAGAGAGTGGCATTTTGAGTGGATTTCCTTGCTGGGATAGAGATCCATCTTCATCAGATGGATGTCTATCTATATTGTTAGTTTCATCAAAATATACAAGCATAGACTCCTCTAATAGACTGGTTCTTTTGACATATATTCTATATGCTTTGCTATTAGTTGAGTATCCTAGAAAGATACCTTCATTAGACTTAGGATCAAAATTACCTAACTACTCCTTGGTGTTAAGAATAAACCACCTACAACCAAATGATTTGAGATGACCAATCTTAGGCTTGCGCCCTCGCCAAAGCTCAAAGGGTGCCTTCTCAAGAACTAGGCGAATTAAAACCCAATTCAAGATATAACAGGCTGTGTTAACAACTTCTCCCAAAAAGTACTTTAGTAGATTGTTATCACTCAACAAGGATCGAGCCATCTCAACTATGGTTCTGTTCTTCCTTTCTACAACCCCATGTTGTTGAGGCATATAAGGAGTAGAAAAGGTGTGCTCAATGTCTTGTGCTGAACAGAATTCTTTGAAATGAAAATTCTTGAATTCACGTCCATGATCACTTTAGATTCTATTGATATTAGTTCCTATTTTGTTCATTATCCGATTACTGAGTTTCATAAAAACTTAATATGTTTTGTCTTTCCTACTCAACAAGACTATCCAAGTGAATCTCGTTGTGAGCACGGGATTTTGTACCAGCTCGCGCGTTCGATGATGACTGCTTTTACGGGATTTTATCCTTGAATCACACATTTTCGAGTATCCTGACGTATCCGAATGGGAATCCTCCTCGTCCTTAATAAATTAACTAACTAAAAAAATACCAAAAATAAATAAAATAATAATAATAAAATAATAAATAAAAAATTAAAAAAAAATGTAAGAGACGTAGTCCCGATCACGAGGCAGCCTCGCGAGGGGGGGAGCCTCACGCAAGCTGCGCGAGGCAGCCTCGCGATGAGGCACCCTAGCGAGCAGCCCTCGCGAGGCTACGCGAGGCAGCCTCGGGAGGAGGCGGCCTCGCGAGAAGCCCTCATAAGGCTGCGCGAGGCAGCCTCACGAGGAAGCTGCCTCGTGAGCAGCCCTCGCGAGGCTGCGCGAGGCAGCCTCGCGATGAGGCAGCCCTCGTGAGGCTTCGCGAGGCAGCCTCGCGAGGAGGCGGCTTCGCGAGGTAGCCTCGCGAGGAGGCGGCCTCGCGCGAGACCCCTCGCGTGCGAGGCTCTTTGTTTTGGATTTTTCGGGACTTTTTCATTTATAAATAGTCGGGTCTTTTTCAGTATAAGGGGGTCGAAAATTCAGAGAAAAATCCTCTCTTTCAGAATAAAAAAAATAAAAACAGTATTTCTTACTTTCTCCTAACTTTTTCTCGGATCCAAAAACATTTTCGGATCCCGAATTTCTTCATCTTTTTATAAAATTTCTTCATCTTTTCTTTTTAAATCCTCAGATATTCTCGGGTCTAAAATTAATTTAGAACCCAAGTCTGATTATCTTTTGGACAAATAAAAACTTTATTTTCCAACAAAACAATCTTTTTTTAATTAAATTACACGAAAATACCAAGAATTAAACGGAGATTTTTGGATTTTTTTTTACGTCAACCTTTTCACCTTAAACTACAAAAACGAACGAGGAACCCTCCCGGGGATCGAACGGACACGTCGAAGTGGATTCACGCCAAAAGGGTAAAGCCTCTGAGTTCCTAGAGCTGCTTATTTCGTGTTTCTCATCTTCTTCTTAATTTCTTTTTACATGTGAACGTAGGAATTATTTTATTTTATTGTAAATGTTGTAATTCTCTTC
>CATIWQ010599066.1:0-13798 GCA_949673415.1 Euphorbia schlechtendalii
GAGGTCTTTATGGCTCCAAAAACTTGGTAAAGATTGTTTCGGAGCTGGGTATCTAAAAGATTATTTACATAATAGAAAATTAATAAGAAGATAGATAGTGTGCAAGGTAGCATATGGATATATTTATATGAAAAGAAATAAAAATTATACAGTGAATGACCCTTTTAAAAAATATTTGAAGGCCTATTGTATATCAGAACAAGCTGTTGAGGAGCTATTGCAAGAAGAGAAAATCCCAACTCCGTTGGTGCCAAATTTAGTGGCAAATCTGCCAAGAAGTGAGTAGCTTTCTTTTACCACATTATATGCTACTTTTTTAGATCTTATAGTCCCCTACTCCTAGAACTTCGGACTTTTTTAATTTTGAGGAGTGTTAGAAGAGTAAAACATTGTTCGTGCTTGCTTAAAGCTGGCTTTGAATTTTTGTCTCTACTATTTCTATCGCGGGGGTTAGATCTGTTAAGTTTACTTTGGTAGTTGTCTATCATTTGCTTGAGTTTCTTTGCATATGAATTTGACATTTACCTTTTGTTGAATATATGATAATTTAATAGTTGTGATTTAATTTTGTCTTTTGTAGTGTTTGAAGTGAATTTACTTTCTTTGTTCAGAGTATACGTTGGAATACACACTTATGGATTGAGAGACTTTCCTTTGATGCCAGATCTTTTATGTGCTATCGTGGGTTCAAGATTTGAGCATCCTTCTGAAGGCAAGTTATTGACTCTTCTTTTTCAATCTTCGGTCCTTACTTAGGAAACTTGTGTTTGCATCTTTTCGAAGAAAAGACATGTTGCTCACCATTATTAATATTTAAATAATACTAATAATTTGATTATACAATGAATTGAAAACGAGAATATGATTGGTTGAAAAATTTGAATTAATTTTCTTTTCATAAATTGGATCTCATTTTTAAAAGTAGGCCTTCGTTGAGATGGTGCTCAAACATTGATGGTCAATTTCATTGATAGTTACTATGAAATCCATTTGAAATTACGTCTGTTTGTTTGTAAAATGTCCTTATTCAGTATAGAATGACATAGACACACTTTTTGTATCGTTTTGATCATTTAATGATAATTATTGATATGTCTGTCTGCAACATGATGAGTACATAGTAAGCTTAAATTTTAGTGACAGCCTTTTGAGTTGTTTAGTCATTTATGCGTACATGCAATCAACGTGGCTTAATTAAATTTAAGATTAATTGGTTAGAAATGCAGCCTTTCGAGTTGTTTAGTCATTTATGCGTATGTTAATTAAATTACATTTGAGCAAATTCTAAGGTTTCACTTTTGGTGTGCTCATTGTACTTTTTATTTGTCTGTGTTAGACTTTGCCTTAGCATCGAGTCTGTAGTCTTTAAGTGATTAATAGAATACTAACATATATCTAATTTTTTTCTTTATTGATTAGTAGTATGAAAACATGATAACTCTATTGTTTAAATAGGTTGCTCTGGCAAGATACAGAAGTAATCACTCTTTCTCCTCTTACATCTTTTTGTGTGTAGATGTGGTTATTAGTTTGAATGTCATATGACTTGTATATTTTATCTCTAGAGAATAATCCATACAAGGTCTTGGGAAGTTTACTATTAGACATGAATTTTCTATGCAATGTTAGTTTATTGATTAAATTTCTCTTTATTAATTAAAAGTTTCTTCTATCTGTTATTGTTTTTTATTGAGAGTTTTCAAAATTAATATGCAAATTTGAGTTCCATTCAATTCAAAGTTGTTACAAATATTTTATATTTACAGCCGAAGTTGTAGCTATAGATAGATAGTGATAAGAAAAAGTTGTAACTAAAGTAAAATGTTGTCATTATGCATTATGTGACAATAAAAAGTTACCACAAAAATGTATTTTCGTGACGACTAATAAAATTTGTCATGTAGTTTTGGTAAATTTATCATGTAATATGTGATAATTTGCTATATTCGTGACAACTAGAGTTAATGTGACAAAAATTAATTGTCACAAAAATTATATTTTTCGAGAAAACGTATTTGAAAAAGATTATCTGTAACTCAGTTACTAGCAACGACATCTTTGTGACAACTTTTATCACATATGTACATGTGACGATGTCTAAATTTTTTTGTTACAAAAAGATCAATTATCACAAATAATTATTTTTTGTGACAACCTTTTAAAGTTATCATGTGTTTTAGTTCATTTGTATA
The DNA here is from genome assembly GCA_949673415.1 of Euphorbia schlechtendalii. Taxonomy (NCBI): domain Eukaryota; kingdom Viridiplantae; phylum Streptophyta; class Magnoliopsida; order Malpighiales; family Euphorbiaceae; genus Euphorbia; species Euphorbia schlechtendalii. Next base: position 2,193 of record CATIWQ010599066.1, read on the forward strand.
TGTTATATGTGATGAGTAGCTCATTTATGACGATTATGTTTCCTTTTTCGTTATAACAAAAGTTGTCACAAGAAATTGTTGACACAAATAAGTAACTATTTATGATGATTTTTTTAAGTTGTCATGTAGTAATAGTTAATTTTGACATATTATATGTGACAAGTAGTCCATTTTGTCACAAAAACATATTGTCACAGAAAATTAAAGTATTTGTGACAACATTTTTATGCAAAAATTGGATCTCTTATTAGGGATGATAATATTATCAATAACTCTTATATTAGTGATGATCCCGTGACAACTATTTATTGTCACATAATGTTATATGTGACAACATTTTGCATTTTTGTGACAATATTGCTTGTCACAAAAAGCTTGATTTCTTGTTGTATCATCTCTCTCTAAAAAATGTCTACCCTTGTCTAGATAACTCCATTTTTCAACACATTAGAGGTTGAGGTAAGCTTTTCCCTTCTTCCTCCCTACGTTTAACACATTTGTTTCTTTATATTTTTAGTCTCCATGGTTTTCGGCTATATCCTATTCAGAGTGTTGCAAACAAACCATATTTTCTTTAACTTGTCTATACATAATTTGCTCAACTATTTCTCCGATATATCTTTCGACTTTGACGCGCATGACAATACACCGCATCGAAAAGTAATACAATTCACTCTTACAAAAGTTTTTGCAAAGGTCAATGCGGTGTAGATCTTCATATCTACATTTTTCTTAGCAAGATGTTTTCAAATCTATCTGTTGGAAACAATTTTTTGGGAATTTAGTTGTTTAGTTTGTGTATAACTTCTCATATTGGATACTTGTTTGGGATCTATAAACTCTGATTTAAGGTTTATGGTGGATTTCTACATTATGTGTTGTTTTATGGTTCCTTTAGGTTAGACTTTTCTTTTTGTCTTATATGGTCTTTTCATTCGTCTTTTGTGATATTACTCATCATTTTGTATGATTTAATTCTTTGATTTAGTATATAGCTTAAGTCTTGATGTATTTCCGTTGTTTTATTATAATGAAATAATAATAATAATAATAATAATAATAATAATAATAATATTATTATTATTATTATTATTATTATTAGAAATTGGTTAAATGCATCTTTATCCATCTAAACTTAGTCCAAATGGCATACTATCCCCAGAAATTTTCAAAAGTTTCCACTAACCCCCGAACTTTGTAAAAGTGAATCAGTTTACCCATTGAATGCCACGTGTCAGCTTTTTATTTGAAAAAAAAATTGAGAAAATGATATATTTGAAAAGTCAAACCAATCAAAAGTTAACATCGTGAAATTTAAAAGGAAATTGCTGCACTTTTTCCTAGTAAAAAAGCTAAGAGAAATTTTGAAACAATAGGCCATATGGGTGGGTAAAGATGTATTCAGTTTATTTTCAAAACATGCAAAGTTCGTTCTTAATTACTCCAATTTTTACTCTCATATATCATTTGTCAACATCTCTATTATCTCTCTTGGTAGTTTGTTTTTGAATTTTCCAAAATTAAATTGGTGATAAATTTTAAATTTGTTGTTTATAAATGTTCCGTGATGTATTAATTTTAACCATATTCAATTGAGTATTTTTTTTAAAAAATGCATGAATTTCAGCCCAAAGTTTAGGATAAGACAATCATTTTAAAAAAACCTACAATTATCTTTTGGGTTAATTTCACCTATACATCAACTATACTTGTTTTTTCAATTTCATACATTTACTTTATTTTTAAACATGAACATATATGAACTTGTTATATGTAACTTTTCCTTGTAATACATTTAACCTATTATTGTAAGTTAACTTGTCATATAAACTTTTTTTTAACTGTATGTCACACAAATATGGGAGCTCCATAATTGTAAATTACTAATTTACCTTTAACATTTTTTAACTGTCTTTCTCCCCTAATTTCTTCGTCTCCAAAAAACCTAAACCTAAACATGATATTTGTTTTTAAATAAAAATCAACATATTATTAAAAGCTTTTATTTGTCTTTCTATTTAATCTTATTAATTGCGAAAAAAAAATTAAACGTTGCTAACTATCTACAACAAGAGAGTTTGCACATTTAACTATTCATTCCCAAACGACCGCTCTATGAAATATTGGAGGCATAAAAACCAATTAATTGACTAAACTGGCAACAGTTAACAATAATCGGAATATGACATTCCTCATCAAACTCCTTCCAAATAATATTAATGTGTTGAAAAGCAAAAAATAAATGAACATTCTCTTACCCATGACTGCTGAAACACAATCGGTACTCCACACTGTAGATTTCCACTTAGCAAATATAACTTTAATATTCAGTCTATTCAAAAGAGCTAGCCATGAACTAAAACTATGCTATGCTTAGTTTTTTTTTATTAGATGTTGGTTTTGAATTTAAAAGCAATAATAGATAAATCATGTTTAGGTTTTGAATTTTGGGACTCAAGGTTCCAAGTTGGGTACGAAGTAATTTAAAACCATGGAGCCCAAATATTTGTGTGACTGTGGCAAGTTAAACTATAATAATTGGTTAAATGTATTGTAATGAAAGGTCGGATACAAGTTCATGTTCATGTATGTTAATGTTAAAAAATAAGTTTATGTATAAACTTGAGGAAATTAGTATAGTTGATGTATTATAGGTGCAATTAACCCAACATCTTTCTTTTCTCACTTTTACGTTAATTACGTTCAACAACATTTATTAATCCGAAGTCACCAAATTTTATGCCACCTGTCCTTACTCCAGCTCAAGAAGAAGATTTAATTATGAAAGATAAGTCCTGGATCGATAACAAAATTGAAGAAGAGCTTGAGGAAACAACGATGATCTCGATGATGATAGGTTCCTCGAAGATTACATGTTTTGTTTTTCTCTTGTTCGTTTCGAACTCAATATAAATAGCCGAATAATTTGCATACTTGTGTATCTTTTTAAGCAATTGTGTGTTTTGTATGAATTATCTTTTTAATTGTGCTAGAGAACTGTTTAAAAAAAATTGTGCCAGAGTACATATAGAATCTCTTCTTACTGTTTGAATGGTGAAAATAGGAATGAGAGATTGGCTGAGATGAGTACAACAACTAAACTTTTGAGGTTTATAATGAGTTATTCCAAATTCAGGGTTAGAGTTTGTTGGATTTGGGGTTTTTGGAATAGATTTGGTATAAATTTTTTATAAATGTGTTATACTAGAATCATACTGGTTTTATACGTGTTATATCAATTTTATACCTGTTTCATATATTTTTTTTATATAAATTACACAATTTTTTACTTGTGTACATACCAAATCTAAAATTATTATTATGTGATTGAAGTCTTGGACTAGTGGTTAAGATGGAAGCTACAGATTCTATATGTCTCAGGTTTGAGTTACGTCTAGGGCGGATTGAGGTTTTTCCTTCCATTTTTAATGTAAGGTTAAATGAGGCAAGTTTTAAAAAATTCAAAATTTATTATAAAAACTTATACTAAATATCTTAAACCAAACATTTGTATAACAGAAATATAAAATTTTATACCAAATATGAAACTGACGTAAAAAATTTATATAAAAAAGTTGGTGTAAAAAATATATACCAAAATAAGAAACGTATAAAAACGTAAAATTGAAAACAAAAGTTTAAAAGCAACAAAAACACAAAATTTCCTGTTTCCAGTGTTTTGTACATAATTAAATTAAATCTATATAAAAAAGGTTATATTTACAATTTCCCTATGTAGATTGTTGATTCATATAAAGTATACTTAGTATAATCAGTGTTTAAAAAGCGCTAGGAACTAGTCGGGCAGCCGAAGATGAATCGAGGCCCAGATGGGGATTAATAGGGGCCTAGGAGGACTTAGACGCTAGTCGATAGGGTTTAGGCGCTAGGCGTAGTTAGGCGATGAGCCTCAAAATAGCGCCTAGGCGGGAACTTTTAAAACAGTGAGTATAATATAGGTATAAACGTGTCTATGTAGGACTGAGTGTAGGGTATAAATGTATACAGGGTTGTTTAGTAAATTTGTAATACAATTTGTTATATATCCGTTGAGGAATATAACAAACCTCTGTATCTTCTTCTTTAACATCTCTGTGAACTTTTCCTCTCTCTATGTACTTTTAGCTTTAATTGTAAAACCTTTTCTTGATTAATGGAGTTATTTGATTCATGTCTCTCTCTCGTGATTAAGTTCTTAACATGGTATCAGAGGCTAGCTATTAGTTTCCGCATACTTACTCTGAATTTTCCTTTTCCAGTTCTGAGTTTTCCCTTTCTTTCGTTTACAGTTTGTTTTGAGGAAATTCATATTCCTTGGATTCAATTTCCTTGTTTTCTTTCTCATTAACACTTTTGCACTCCTCCTAGTGAGTTTCTTTTGAATAATCCTTTAATTTTTTCCTTAAATTTCAATCTCAAAGCTTGGATTAACCAATGGCGATAAGAAAACAAAACCGGTTAGATGAGAACAGTCCGTTTTATCTACATCCAGGTGAAAAGCCTGCTATTGTATTAGTAATGCCTTTACTTGATAGAACTAATTACCATTCATGGGCAAGAAGCATGAAAATGACATTATTATCAAAAAACAAGTTAGATTTTGTTGATGGCACAATAGAGAAGCATGATGCGAGGGATCTCATGTTCAACAACTGGAAAAGGTTCAATAACATGGTGCTTTCATGGCTATTGCGTTCTTTAAGTCCTTCAATCGCACAAAATGCATTAAGCTTTGATTCTGCTGAAGATCTTTGGGAGAATCTTAAAATGTTTGCTCAGTTAGACGTCTATAGGATTGCAGATTTATAAAATGAAATTTTCACTGTTTCTCAAGGGAATAGGTCAGCAACTGATTACTTTGCTTCTTTACAGCTTTTATGGAATGAATTTACAAGTTTGACTCGACATCTTAGTTGTATCTATGATGGATGTTTTTGTAATGTGGTTGAGATTATGAGGAAGTGTAAAACCCAAGTTAATAGTACCTCACAGTACTTAATAGTTTTGGAAATAGCAAACTGTCAAGGATAGTGAAATTAATTTAATACTAAGTACACTCTTAATTAATAAAGCTGACTTGAGTTTGTTTAAGGGAAAATAACTCAGTTTTGCTGAGTAATTAATTAAGTTATAGCTTAGAGTAGGAAAAGCTGAGTCTATGCTGAGTACTATGTAGTTTAGAGTTATTTCACCCAGCTCGTGTTGAGTCTTGCTTTTAGCTAATTAAAAGCACTTTATTTGACATGTAGAGAATTTATGACACATGTGCTACTAACGTCGGTTGTAAAGGAACGAAATATTCTTTAGTTGCTTTTCAGGAGAAAAGGCGCTGAAATTAATGAAGATTCCAGTGGTCCTCACAACGCAAAAAGTGTCAGTACAAAATGTCGGGGATTCCTCTCTACAATCAAAGTAAAGGGAATTCTCTGTCATGTGCCGGATCTCAAGTGTCTCTGCGCGACCCTATCAACGTTAGCAACATCAACTGATTGGAAGATTCCACGTTGCATTCTCGTGCGCCTATCTCAAAACCAGATTGCTTGAAGACAAACAAGAAATTGTCATCGGAATTTTATCACACCTCAACGTTCAAATTTCTATATCTAAATGTCCTGGAATCTGTCTCCAATGGGAAGATTCGAAAAATTTGAAGAGATGAGAAATTGAAAATCAACGACCTTGAAAAGTTTGCAACGACCACTTCACAGAGTTCAAAGTATAAATAGAAGACTGGAGCAAATGTTCAAACTTGGTGAATCACCTTGAATTTCTTAACAGGTAAAACGCCGCGCAATTTACTCAAGCTTTCAAAGAAATTCCATTGCAAGCAATCAGCAAACATCAAAGTTCATATATATTTGTAATAGAGAGATTTACTTAGATTAACATTGTAAGGATTCAATTTTTCTATAAGTTGATTCCATTTCACATTTATGTTTTAATCTGAGTGTTAGTTTGGGAAGGGTACCCAAACTGAGTTGAGCTGTAGTTAGAAAGGAGGGTACTTTCTCTAATCTTATCTATCCGTTGTAAAGGCTTCTCCGCCTATTGAAGGAACGAATCACTAGTGGATTAAAGCTCGGAGATGGTATCCGGGGACTAGAGGTAGGCTAGGGGCCGAACTAGGATAAATCTCAGGTGTTGATGTTCTATCTTTAAGATTTAGCTTTAGCAGTGATAAGCTCTTTCATCACATTTTCTCTCAGTTACTTATTTGCTTGTTATCCAATCTGTGTTGAATAGCCTTACTCAGCTAAAGATTGAAGATAAACTATGCCAGCAAAGCTGATTAATTTGTACATTTTTATATTGTATTCAGCACGCACACTTTGCAAGCATATAAAAACTGAACTTGGTGAATATCTTTGAAAATATTAAAAGTAACCAAGATTAAGCATTTACCCCCACTCTACTGTTGTTAAGAGCTCATTTACAGACCAACAAATGGTATCAGAGTAGTTTCTCAACTTTTAGACTAATCGTCTTTGAGTTAAGATCCATAAATGGCTTACAATAACTTTAGTTCCTGTTCCAGTCAGGCTGTTCTCCTCAAGGAGGGAATGTCTGTTACTAGACCACCTCTATTTGATGGTAACCACTATACTTTCTGGAAAAATCGCATGAAAAATTTCATCCAGTCTCAAAGCATGTAGGCCTGGTTTGCTATCGAGCTTGGTCCTAGGGTTCCCACAGTTGTGAGGAATAGAGTGCGTGTGCTAGTAGATCCAGAGGACTATGACGACGCTGACCTGAGGCTTCTCAAAGAGAATGTCGTAGCAATTAATTACTTACACTATGCGTTCGATCTTACTAAGTTCAACAGGGTCTCAGGATGTGAAATAACACAGGAAATCTGGAAGAAGCTGGAGATTACCTACGAGGGGATCGACAAGGTCAAAGAGTCAAAGATTAATCTCATGTTGAGGGAGTATGAGATGTTCACCATGGGTGCTAGCGAGGGTATTCAGAGCATGAATATTAGGTTCATTAACATTGTTAATAAACTGAAGAGGCTTGGAGAGGAGTTCACCAAAGAGGAGCTCGTCAAGAAGAGCGCTATCGAGGAGGCTCATGACCTTAAGACCTAAAACTATGATGAGTTGATAGGTTCCTTGCTAACTCATGAGATGTCTTTGAGGACGTACTCAGATGACTCCAAGAGGAATCGAAGCAAGGAGGGCTAATCCATTATCCTTAAAGCAGATTCATCATATGAGTCCACTAGTTGCGATTCTGATGAGCAAATGGCCCTTCTGACCAGGCTTTTCAAGTGCTTCATTAAGAAGGATGAGAAGTTCAACAACAAGAAGAAGTTTTTTGCTAAAATCAAGTCAACTCAGCTCCGACGAGGAGCTGAGGAAGGAGCGAAGAAGGAGCACAACAAAGACATCAAGTGCTTTAGCTATGGAGAGAAAGGCCACATCCAGTCTAGCTATCCCAAGGTGAAGAAGGACATGTTCAAGAAGAGGTTCTCCAAGAAAAATGAGGCACTTGCTGCCACTTGGAGCAACTCAGAAGAATCTTCATCATCTGATGAGGAAGATACTAATTCAGCCAACCTCTACTTAATGGCCATTGAAGATCATCAGGGTGAAAGCTCAGCATCTACCTCTGGTAGAGATCATTCCGCTGTCAACTCTGAAGCTGAGCACGATAAAGAAAAAGCTCCTCAAGCTGAGGTACATTATGAGATTCCTTTATCTATGGATGAGTTCGCCTAGGCTCTCTTTGTGTTATGAAGCTGATAAATAAGTCAACGAAGAACATCAAGGAGCTAGTGAGGAGAAGTGATGATATGGAAGATATTAGTGCTTCCTTATCACTTGATATCTTCTTTCTTCAAGAAAGAGCTGAGTATCAAGAGTGTACTACCAGCAAGCTTACTAAGCAATTAGATGAGTTGATTGCTGAGTTAACAGCCTTAAAGAAGGAACGAGTTCCTCCTCCAGCCAACAGTCAAACTCAGAGTAACCAAACTCGCAATTTTAAGAGGAAGAATTCCTCTAAACAGAATAAAGCGAGCCATCCCAAACAAAAAATAGTTTGTGGTTTTAGTGAGAAAGCTGGACATGCCACAGTTTTGTGTAGGCATAAATATGGTTATGATGATGAGTACGACTAGTCTAATTTAAGCACTGCTAATGAGGGAGGACCCAATTCAAAAGTATGGGTACTTAAGAAAATGTAATTGTTTTACAGGTAAGCCTTAGATCCGTTGATGACTCTCAAATGTGGTATCTGGATAGAGGATGCTCAAGGCATATAAAGGGAGATGAAAGTTAGTTCATCTCATTGGAACGCAAAAGGAATGGAAGTGTCAGTTTTGGAGATAACTAGAAATGCAAGATTGTGGGCTGTGGCACTGTTGGTGTCTCTCTTTCAATCGAAGAGGTTTCTCTTGTCAAGGGTTTGAAGTTCAATATACTCAGTGTAGCCTAACTTTGTGATAAAGGCAGAAAGGTTACATTCGACTCAGTAGGATGCTCAGTAATTGACTGTAAGACTGACTCAACTATACTCTTTGCTCCCAGAATCAATAATGTTTATATGATTGATTTATCCCCTGGCTCCACTAACGTTTGTCTTGTATCTAAGGAGGATAATTCGTGGCTTTAGCACAGAAGGTTGGGTCATATTAATATGAATATTCTGTCCAAACTGGCAAAAAAGTAATTAGTTGTGGGTTTACCCAGCATCAGCTTTGAAAAGGATAAACTGTGCTCTGCTTGCCAGCTCGGTAAGAAAATTAAGAAATCATTTAGATTAGTAAATCATGTAGTACCTAAGCGACCATTGGAGTTACTCCACCAGGATCTTTTCGGCCCAGTTCAGCCAATGAGCTTGGGTGGTAAGAGATTCTCTTTGGTGGTTGTGGATGACTTCACGAGATTCACATGTGTGGTCTTGCTGAGTAGTAAAGACGAGACTTATGTATCTTTTGTCAAGCTCAGTAATCAGATAATGAACGAAATAGGATATAAAATCAGTAGAATCCGAAGTGATCATGGACATGAATTCGAGAATTTCCGTTTCGAAGAATTGTGTTTAGCGCATGGCATTGACCTCAACTTCTCTTCTCCTTATACACCTCAACAAAATGGGGTTGTAGAAAGGAAAAATAGGACTATAGTTGAGATGGCTCAATCCATACTGAGTGATAACAATCTACAAAGTACTTTTAGGGAGAAGCTGTTAACACAGCCTGTTATATCTTGAATCGAGTTTTAATTCGCCCAATTCTTGAGAAAACACCCTATGAGCTTTGGCGAAGGCGCAAGCCTATGATAGGTCATCTCAGATCTTTTGGCTGTAGGTGCTATATTCTTAACACCAAGGAGCAGTTAGGAAAGTTTGATCCTAAGTCTGATGATGGTATCTTTATGGGATACTCAACTAACAGTAGGGCATATAGAGTATATGTCATACGTACTAGCCTTTTAGAGGAGTCTAGGCATATAGATTTTGATTGAACTAAAAATGCAGAAAGACTCCCTTTGATGAAGATGAAGGAGTTCCCCATCATTCAAATCAACTTAGTATGCCATAAGCTATGCTACCCAACTCAACACAGGAACCCCTAGCTGAGGAAGCCAAAGATGATGGTAAAGATCTTTCTATTAACTTAAACAATGGTGAAGATCAACCTCCACCTCAGCATCCCGTTATCGATCTTCTAGCAGTTGATCCGAGTCTTCCAAGAGAGATTAGAGTTCATCGCAACCATCCACTAGACATTATAGTTGATGATGTTCATAATCCAGTGATGACCTGAGATCAGCTCAACAGGATGATAAGTCATCCAGGCTTCATATCATTGATCGAACCTAAGAAGTTTGAAGATGCAGAAGGCGATGATTATTTGATGATCACATTGCAAGAGGAATTGGATCAGTTCAAGAGTAATGATGTTTGGGATCTGGTTCGTAAGCCTAAAGGGAAATCAATTATCGGCACCAAATGGGTTTTCAAGACCAAGGTAGATGAAGATGGCATTGTTGTCAGGAACAAAGCCAGACTTGTTGCTCAAGGCCATAATTAGCAAGAAGGCATCAATTATGATGAGACCTATACTCCAGTAGCTCGGCTTGAAGCCATTCGAATCCTCTATGCTTTCGCATCCCATATGAACTTCAAATTATTTCAAATGGATGTCAAAAGCGCTTTCCTGAATAGATTCATTGAAGAAGAAGTTTATGTTTGCTAGCCTCTAGGTTTTGAAGATGCGAAGAATCCTGAGCATATCTTCAAATTGAAGAAAGCTCTTTATGGATTGAAGCAGGCTCCAAGAGCTTAGTATGAGAGGCTGACCAATTTCTTGATCAGCAAAGTCTATGAAAGAGGTAAAGTAGATACAACTGTGTTTATCAGGCGAAGGAAGGAATATGTGTTGCTAGTCCAAATATACGTTGATGAAATCATATTTGGAGCAAGTGATGAGAAGCTGTGCAAGGAATTCAGCAAGGATATGAAAAGTGAGTTCGAGATGTCTATGATGGGAGAGCTCAATTTCTTCCTTAGTTTTCAAATCAAGCAAACTGATGATGGAATCTTCATAAGTCAGTCCAAGTACACCAAAGAAGTCCTGAAGAAATTTAACATGGAACATTCGAAGCCAATGTCCACTCCTATGGCCATAGATACTATTCTAAGTAAAGATGAAGCTGGTAAACCTATGGACAACAAGTTCTACAGAGGAATCATCGATTCTCTTCTTTATCTCACTACTAGTAGGCTAGACATACAGTATACCGTGTACTATTGTGCTCGTTATCAAGCTGATCCTAGAGAATCTCATTTAGCAGTTGTGAAGAGAATTCTCAAGTACTTGCAAAGCTTGATTGAAGTAGTTCAGTGGTATCCTAGCAGCTCAGATTTCACTCCTAGGGGATTCACAAATGCTGATTATGGAAGATACAAACTCGATAGGTTGAGTGCAATAGGATGATATCCTTTCCTTGGAGAGTGTCTTGTCTCTAGGTATAGCAAGAAGCAAACTTCTGTTGCGCTGAGTACAGCTAAGGTTGAGTACATTGATTGCAAGGTTTTGAATTTAATAATTTAGAGGGCTTATATTCGGTGATGAAGCCAAAAACCTTGTTCTCCACTTCTCTACCGATAAGATAAAAGTTCAAAATACGAACATGTGTTGTCAATACCCCTTATCAAAATAGAAAAATGGCGACCACTGCAAGTATACAATTTCGATGTAGTTTTAAAAGATATCAATCCCACAGGGAAGGGATTCGGTTCCAAAGACCAATTAGAGTTACGGGGTAAATGAAATAAGATAATTTGTAAAGTCTGGATGGTAGACTGATGAACAGACAGATGTATGAATGGACTAGAGAAGATGTAAAATATAAAGATATTCCCTAAGAACAAGTTTAATAGAGAAAAACATGCAAAATCATCAAGAATATTTCGTACACTAGATAACTTCAACAAATAAGGTTCTAGATGAACTGATATTCAATAATTCACCGAAGAGCAACACATGAGATGATTTTTCTAAATCTAGGGTAAACTAATTATGACACTTATAAGAACCTGGTTAACAATATTACTATGATTAGTACGGGTAGCTCTCACATAGCCATATTTAGCAA
>CATIWQ010599451.1:0-12061 GCA_949673415.1 Euphorbia schlechtendalii
ACACTATGATTTAAGTCATTTTATACTTCATATAAAAGATTTCACGTGGTATGTAGTTGTTTTTTATGCAAATGCAGAAACTAGGTAAATCTTGGGAGTAAAATGATCAAAAGTGGAATTCTATGGAAAAAGAGTGAAAAAGGTGCAAAAGGATGGGTGGAACACAAAGATTTGGCTTAGGATCAAAGTTGTCAAAGATCGGCAAAGTTGCAAAGAAGAATCATGAAGAAACAGCATTTCACTATCGTGACATCTATTCACGATCGTGACTTGTCACTCTTCATAAATAGAAAATTGCAAATCAATGTTCATGATCGCAACATAAGATTCGCGGTCATGACTTGTGATGGTTAATGGTTATCTATTATCAACTACCAACCGCCAGATAACAACGATCAACCACCATCAATCGCCATCAACTACCAATTGAAAAGACACCTTTTGAAAGTCAACCAATCATGAAAAGGTGCCTTTCCATTGTGGATGAGGATGAATCTTTGCATCTAATCAATATAAAGTGATGCAACTCTTCGCCAATGAACATGACTCTTCATTTGTATATATGCAACCCTTCATACTCTATAAATAGGGTTCAAAACTCACCAATTTCATGGGCATGGTGTATGGGATTATAGGTGTGGTATGTGATACGTGCATACTTAGTTTTAGAGAGAAAATCGTGTTGATTTTGCTTCGTTCTAAGTTAGCGAGAAAATGTATACGTGATTCGAACCATATTTCGATCACTGGATTTCTCTACATATTCGAGCAATTGTTGTATAAGTGTAATTGCAAATCACTTATCAATAAAAGTTTTCATTCTTCAATATTCATTTATTCAATATTCACAAAGAATAGCATCCTAGCAGATGTTCTATATGGGATGAGACCGAATTCAAAGCAGATGCTAGAATTGCGGGAATTGATGACTCTCATTAAAGAGTGGATATGGTGTGGTCAACTTTAGCTTTCACTTGCATACCTTACAACTTTGCTTTGTTTTCTACTTATACTTTCTATTTCTAAGTTTATGATATGTATATGTGTCATATTGTGTATTTCGTGTTGAGTCTTTTATAATAATCAAGTTATATGCTTTTGAGTTAATTTTAAGAGTGATTTCGAGGTTAACAAGATTGTGCATAATCACTGGATCTGTGATTATAATGCTGTTTAGTGAGACAACATTTTTAGAATGGTAACTTGCTAAATATGGCTATGTGAGAGCCCGTACTAAGCATAGTATTATTGTTATCTACATTTATATAATCGTCTTAATTCGTTTGCACTAGACTTAGAAAAGTCATTTCATGTGTTGCTCTGCGATGAATAATTTAATATCTGAGTGTCTAGAATAAAATCTGTTAAAGTAGTCTTATGTACGTCATATCTTTGATGATATTGCATGTATTCTTTACTAAACTTGTTCGTAGGGATAATCTATACCGATTTCTTCTACTCTAATCTATTTATACATTTATCTATTTATTTACCATTATATCCCAACCAACCCATCAAAAATAAAATTATTTATTTTATTTTCCTTGTTCCGTGACTCTAGTTGGTCTTTAGAACTAGTTCATTCCCTGTGGGTTCGATATCTTTTAAAATAACATCGCAACTGTATACTTGTAGTTATCATCATTTTTCTGTTTGATGAGTGGTATTGACAACACCTATACGTTAAAGCCAAAATCATGTGACCAAGTTATTAAACTTATCAGTAGAAAAGTGGCGAACAAGAACTAATAAGTAACAAAATGCCTTTGATTATTATCAATAATTCAAAACTATCTGTACATTACAGCTAATAAAGACATATCTCCCTAATTGCCTCTAGGTCATGCATCATGTCTAACAATCTCCCACTTGCACTAGAGCCTATTGGCCATGTGCTTTATACCATACTTGTTAAGATGCTAATCATGCTTAACCTAAGTCAATGGTTTTGTTAGCCCATCCGCTAGATTCTAATCCATTGGGAAGTCCTCTAAACTTGTATCTTTTCTAGTTACCATCTCATTTACAAGATGGTATTTTTAAAGTATATGTTTGTTTATGTGATGAGATTGTGGTTCCTTTGCCAGAGCAATAGCCCCATTGTTATCATAATATACCACTATCGGATTTACAATGTTGGACACCACACCGAGATCACCAATAAATCTCTTAAGCCATACGGCTTGGTTAGCTGCTTTTGACGTAGCTAAATACTTAGATTCTGTGGTTGAATTGGTAGTTGTATTCTATTTGAAACTCTTCCAAAACAACTGCCCTCCATTAAACATAAACAAATAACTTGCTGGGACTTATAATCATCCTTGTCAAACTGAAAACTCGCATATATGTATCTCTTCAAAGTAAGATCACCTTCTCCATATACTAAAAACATATCCTTAGTCCTGCGTAAGTACTTGAGGATAGTTTTAATGGCCGTCCAATGCTTCTCACCTAGGTTAGATTGAAATCTGCTCGTGATGCTCAACACATGTGAGACATCAGGCCGAGTGCATACCATAGCATACATGATGGACCCTGTCGCTGAGGTATAGGGTATTCCATTCATGCGCAGTCTCTCTTCTTATATTCTCGGACACTCAGATTTAGAAAGATTAATCCCGTGAGACATTGGGAGATAACCCTTTCTTGACTGCCCAAGGTTAAATCTAGCCAAAACATTATCTATGTATGTACTTTGTAAAAGACCTAGCAGCCTTTTGGATCTATCTCGGTAAATTATAATACCAAGTATAAAAGCTACTTCTCCAAGGTCTTTCATGGAGAACTTCTTTGACAACCACATCTTAACTGTCTGAAGAAAAGGAATATCGTTTCCTATAAATAATATGTCATCGACATATAATACAAGGGAAATGATCACACTCCCACTAGCCTTTTTATATACATAGGTCTCATTAGCATTTGATACAAAATTGATTTCTCAGATTGTCTCATCGAACCTAATATTCCAACTCCTCGATGCTTGCTTAAATCCATAAATGGGTTCTGCAACTTACATACCTTAGAGCCATCCTCAAATGTGAAACCCTCGGGTTGTGTCATAAACACATCCCTGTCTAGATTCCCATTAAGGAAATATGTCTTCACATCCATCTACCAAATCTCATAATCATAATGAGTTGCGATGGCAAGGAGTATCCTGATAGACTTCAGCATGGCCACCAATGAAAAGGTTTCATCATAGTTAATGCCTTCTTTTTTACTGTACCCTTTTGCAATGAGCCTTGCTTTATAGGTAACCATGTTACCGTCCATGTCGGTTTTCTTCTTGAAAACCCACTTGCATCTTATGGGCTTAATCCCACTTGGAGTATCAACCAAGTTCCAGACTTGATTTTTGTACATGGAGTCGATCTCCAATCTCATGGCTGAAAGCCATTTATCAGATTCTGAGCCTTCCATTGCCTCTTTGTAAGTCTTCGATTAGAAAAAAGGAAATTTTGTTCCTTGGGATCATAGAAGGTACACCATATAGTCTCCTTAGGGTAACCTACGAATAGATATCTATCAGACTTAGCACCCAACTTATTTAAACTTATCCTTTTAACATATGCAAGACATCCCCAAACTCTCAGGTGAGAAAGAGTGGGTTTCTTACCATACCATAATTTGTATGTTGTTTGATCAACTGATTTAGAGGGCACTCTGTTTAGTATATAAAATGCGCTCTCAAGTGCGTAACCCCAAAAGGATCTGCTGTGTTTTGCTTAGCTCATCATGGACCGAACCGTATTGAGTAAGGTTCGATTTCTCCTTTCTGACACTCCATTGTGTTGGGGTGTATAAAGAGGTGTCCATTGGGATAAAATACCATTATCCCTTAGATAATCCTAAAAATCCTGGCTTAAGTATTCACCACCTCGATCAGATCAAAGAGTCTTGATGCTTTTCCCTAGCTGTTTCTCTACTTCAGTTTTGAATTTTTTAAAAGCATCAAAACTTCAAGACTTTTGCCTCATAAAGTACAAATAACCATATCATGAGTAATCGTCAATAAAGGTTATGAAGTAGACGAAACCCTCATGGGTCTTAACACTCATTGGACCACATACATCGGAATGTATTAATTCCAAAGTACTAGTGGCATGTTGACCATTTCCTTTGAAAGGTTTCTTAGTCATCTTCCCTTTTAAACAAGGTTCGCACACCATAGGAAGCCCATTCCATTGGGCCTAAGTCTCCACATTTGTGTAACTTAGTTAAGCGAGTATCATTTATGTGGCTTAGGTGACAATGCCATAAGTAAGAGGATTTCTCATTATCTAATTTCGATTTCTAACAATGTTCATGTTTAGAATTTCAGTTTTAGTACCTAGAACATATATGTCATTCAAAGTTATTCCATAAGCATAAAGAATATTGTCACACTGAATTAGACATTTATTATGAGAAAATAAAATTTCAAATCCTTCTGTTGCTAGAAGTGCAACAGAAATAGTATTCTTAGTGAAGCTGGAATATAATAGCAATTATTCAAAACCAAAACTAGGCTACGAGGAAAACGAAGGCCATATGTCCCCATAGCTATTGTAGCAACCCGTGCTCTATTTCTAACTTCAGGTCTATTTCCTTCTTTGCAAGCCTCCTACTATTCCGCAATCCCTGCAAAAAGGTATAGATATGAGTACCACAACCAGTATCACATACCCAAGTAGACTAATAGGGAGCTGTAGACAAACTCTCTAGTATGAACATACCTCTAAATGTTAGAGCCATAACTATCATCATCCGATGAGTTTGTTTGAAGAGAAACATTTTCTTTCTTCTAATCTAACTTCCTCATTAGCTTTCTCTTAACTTTTTAACCTCTTAGTTTCTTTAGCTTACGGTCCTCATTTTTGGCTTGCTCTTTGAGTTTGTTTCTAAACTCAATTTCATAAATCTCGAGCAAATCCATGAGTTGGGTCAAGGTACAGTTGGGAGAACACTCCTTGAGCAACCCTTTGAAGGAGTCATATTTATTGGGTAATACCCTCAATACCATCTCTTTCAAATACTGATCACTGTACTCAACTCTAAACTCTGTCAGTTTCTCAGAGTTGTCATAAATGTTTATAACCAACTCTACTCCTGAGGTGTCTCCCTGCAATCTAATGTGGAGTAGTTCATTCTCTAAACTTTCCACTAACTTGAGATGATGAATCATGATTGCGAAATCTAACCCTTTGTACACTTGCACATACTTTGGAAGCATATGGTCTAACATGAGTTTTGTCACAAACTCTTAGTGTCCCTTGTGCTCCTTGTAATCATTCATCTCACATGCAAAAGCATTCTTACCGGGGTGTTTGGTACTAGGATTAGTTAAAACATAATCCAGGTAGTAGTTCTGAAGAACTCCTCCAACAGTCTCACACCACTCATTGAAGTTATAAACATCATATTTGATGTCGTTAAGAAGGCCAATGTCAATGCGAGTATTTTTGTTAGTGATCATATTCAACCTAGATATAAGATAGAATTTATTTAAACATTAGCATATGTACATGCATTTAATATAAGGTCTTTAATTAAAAATATAATTTCCTACTATTTTATGGACATTTAAATAGCCCCTTCTATTGAAATTCGGGAAATTTTGTTGAACCAATTTTCCTTAGTAGGTAGCATCCATAGATACTCATCATGACCCCAACCATTGCAAGTCAAGTCATAACAACATAACCATGGTTGGAACCCGTCCATTTGCATATCTTGCAATTGCTAATCTATTTCAGTTCTCTTTCTCGAGATGTGCTTACCCAATTGTACGACTCCTCAAATGTGTCTAAATTTTGGCATTAGCTCCAATAATATGGAAAACTAACCCTCTTCGGTTAAGTAACTAACCCCATCTAGTCTCATGACCAAGCACATGTTAAGGGAAGGCATGTTGTACATGTGCATACATTCGTTAATAAGGCTCGTATCACGACTTATGACGGGAAGACATTTTTTCCACCTTAATATAGTTGTAGGAATTTCATTGGTGCCACTTGTCTCACCCTAGTCTAGGTCTTATACGATGGATATGATTATGAATTCTGGGCTATTAGGAATTATTAACTCTAACAGAACATGCTCTGCCCAGTATATCATAATCATTCCATTATGCCAAGACTCCACATAGCATGCAAAACAAACCAGGTCCATGTTTAAGTTTTTTCATCCATGTCTACATGTTTTAATATTAACAACTTAAACCATGTGTGTAAAACCATATGCGGAATAAATTCTCATACTAGAAATCGACTAAGTTATAAGCATCCATTGTGTATAATTGAATCTAATACCAATGATAATTTCCATGTAGGAGAGGCCCCCTTGAAGTGAATGAGCAGCCTTGTCCGTTCCTTGCCAAAATTGCCATGGGCACTTTGATTCGTTATACCACAGATCATTATGATTTAAAGATTCCGTTCTTTAGTTAATTGAAGTATAGGATGACCTTTAATTAATGCATTCACCCGTGTGGTAAAACATTGCTAATTTTATATGATAATCACCTGGACTAAGTTTGAGCAAAACCTTAATCTAATTATCACATCATTTTGTATAACAGGAATTGAAACCTAAGTCATGCATAGAATACTAAATCAATTCATAGAAAATCACATTTTAACATATTACAATCAATCATGCATAGCATAAGGTAAGCTCTGATACCATTATTAGTTAATCAAGATAGTAATTGAACATGCATAGGTTGCAAGGCGGAAATTTAAAAAATTAAAATTAATTTGAGGATCTCCTAAACATGCCATGATTGATATAATCTAGGTTAAAACATTCCACAGATGCTTTTAGGTTTATAAAACA
Organism: Euphorbia schlechtendalii; assembly: GCA_949673415.1. NCBI lineage: Eukaryota > Viridiplantae > Streptophyta > Magnoliopsida > Malpighiales > Euphorbiaceae > Euphorbia > Euphorbia schlechtendalii. The sequence continues at coordinate 6,820 of CATIWQ010599451.1, forward strand.
TATAAAAGAAACCTAGCATCTAAAGATTAAAGCAGTTGATGCGTGCTTGATCTCTCTTTTTGTAGCGGCGTTCCTTTTCGTTCAATTCCAATAGCACAAGCTTTCAAACTAGGAGATCTTCTATGACTTGATCCACATGGATCTTCACCGACCAAAACCTTGAAGAGGTAGAACCCATCGATTAATAGAAGTTGCTAAACTACTTATAAATCAACCCGAATTCAAAATAGAAAGCTCACTTAAACTTTGAGCCTTCTAAAGGAACTCTTCGATTTGTTTAGAGAAACTCGTAGAGGATCTCTCACAACAAAAGAAGAGGAGAGAAGAAATCAGAGAGAAAATAAGCTCAAAGCTTTTTGGTGTGTGTGAATAATGAGAGGCTAGAAGCCTATTTATAGGGAAAAAGGAGGAGTGTTAAACTCCCCTTCTAACTCTACATGGGATGGGATAAATCTTATCCCATGCAAGCTGGTTAGCCGTGCCATTAGGGTAACCCGCGGGTTTCATGAGGGAAGCTCACTTTTAACCTCAAGCCCATGCTTGCGGTCTGCACAAGCATCGCCAAAGGCAGCACTGGCACCCAGGCTTGCCCCGTGTGATAGCGACCCGCGAGGCCCACATAAAAAAACCTGTGTTCTTTTCGGGGCCCACATGCAATGGGAAAATTCCCATACTCGCTTTGACTATTTTTCCCTATCTTTTCATTATTTCTTTGAATTATTAATTCAGTTAAACCAATTAATAATTCTTCTCACTGATTTCGCAACTTGTATTTTTGGTATAAACCCAGTCCATAGGTTCTTTACATGGTCCGATAAAAGACCCAAAGTGTGTGACCTCATAGGACCCCAAGGTATAGAGCCGCTTGAGGTTAACCTAACCTTAGCTTCCCATTCGAGAACCTTTACGCTCAGTGTTTAAGATCGTTATGGAACCCGATAGCTCTAGACGATCAAATGAGCTTTTAAGCAAAGGCGTATGATCCCCTAATACATGGAACGTCACGTGCCAGTGACTTAATATGGTTCTACAGTAGTAACCGGTATAATACACTCCTTCCATCAGGTTAAGTACCATCCAGTTTATTGAGATCAGATTAAGTGTCAGATGTAATAGCCGTAGATATCCTTGAATTAGACTTGTTCACGAAGAACACCACTTAGCTTTTTTGTATCTTGATTGACTAGAAACCTGTTCCATCAATCATTTACTCTGATCAGAGGTTTATGAGTGTGTCACTTCAACAAGGGGCCTAAAGGTACATCTCCATTACATTATTATATCAAGAGCGATGGATCCAATCTTGACTACACAGCTTACCAACATGTGATCATGGCTAAACCCATAATCACCCTTGTCATCCTAATTGTCAGGGTTATGACCCAAAGTATAGCAATTCATACATTAGGTGACCAGTATCTCAGGTCTGAGGATACTCGTACTACTACTACAATAAGAGATAACACCAATACATGGATATAGTTAATTTCGAGTGTATATCTTATGGTGGTCTCTAATGTATTATCTGAATACATTCATGTGTTAACTCAAGGTATCACCTTCAGCTTGTGAGATTGGCCGCTTGGAACTAATCCAATGAGTAAGCCTATACATGAAAGTCTATCCACTCCATTGATGTCCAGTCACAATGGAACTACAACTAGGGATATTTATACTATTTATAGTAACATGTATATGTAGTTCTCACTCCACATAGCTCTCACTATGTCCTTGCACTTTTACACTATGAATTAGTCACGGACTACATTTTGTCAATGTGCATATACATATCCAAATATATTTAATACCAGCGAGATACAATTAAAAAGAAGCACTGTGAGTAACAAAATGCCTCTGATTATTATTAATAATTCAAAACTGTTTGTACATTATAGCTAATAAAGAAATATCGCCCTAATGTCCTCTAGGGCATACATCATGTCTAAAAACTAGGAATGTTATTCTTTAGCAACAAGACATGGTGGAGTTGAGGAAATACTTCTTGGCCACTCACGGGGCCATCTCATGAGTACATACCATGCACAACTCACAGTCGAGGATGAAGATAGTTTACCACCAAACTTTATGATGCCACAATTTGAGAGTCTGTGGGATCTGGAAACCCACATGCCCATTTAACACATTACCCGACATTGATGAGGCTATTGAGGGTAAGGGAACGAATGATAGCTAAGCTTATCATTGTCACCTTGGGCCACCAGGTCAACAAATGGTACAGTCACCTTCCGCTGAATATGGCTCATGATTGGAAAAACCTTTCTCAGACTATGATTGGGGTATTATGGTTTCAACACTCAGATGGTAACAAAAATGAAAAATTTGGAGGCTGGAAGGCAGAAGTAGGGAGAGGGTTTCAAATCTTACTATAAGCGTTAGATGGCCACACAGGTAAGGCTTCAAGCTCGTTTGAGCCTACCAGAGATTATTCTTAAACTTTTGGATGGCTCATTGCTATTTTTTAGAAGCAAGCTTGGGCCTAATATCTTTTCCAGCTATCAAGAAGTATTTGATAAGGCAAAAAAGATTGAGCATTTCAAATCCATGAACACACCTATTGGGAATCCTGCCAAAGGGCACAAGTACGAGAAGATGATCGCATGATGATAACATTAATTATATAATACATTAGTTATTGTCTAGCAACTTTGCCCATGAGGCTTTTGAACTTTTTGAATATATTGAACATTGTTACTCGCTTGATATCCTATTGATTGATATCATGCATATGCATAACATTTTTAGCACATATGACACATGATATCATGAAATTAATTTGAGTCTATATGGATCCCCTACGATTGTAATAAGTTTAAATGATTTGATTCTTGAAGAAAAGTGAGAGACAAACGCAAGTACTTAGGCAACGCATGATAGTGTTTGCCTGATCTTATAAAGACGTTAGATTGATAACCATAGAACCTCCACTGACTATTAAATCAATCAACCAAAAGTCAAAATGATAAAAACTAGAATGGGTTGAAAATTCAATAGAGAAAATTGAAGTTAAGTTCTCCAAAATAGTCAAACAACTGGCGCAATGGGGTAATATAATTCTAGTACCAAAGACATAAAGAAGGAGTTGGATCTTTGAGCATGTCAACAACTCCATCGCATAGCTCACCACCATTTATTGCCCTATCATTACATTGTTGAATTTAAACTTATCAAGCTACATTTAATACACCCATCAGATCCGGAACATCTTCTCTAGGAAATGTTAGTAAGGAGAATAATTAAAAACACCGATGATTAAGCACTAGTTCTCATCATTGCGTATACCTCAAGAAAAGCAGTAACCAATTGATCAGAAACATTGAACGAGATACTAATTAAAGTCATGGACATGGGTGGCAACCAATTCATCTATCAAATCAACCAAGATTGGCACAATCGCTATCACACATAGATGAAATAAATAAATTGGGTAAAAAGCAGTACCAACAAAAAAATAAATTTGTAACTAGCCTGTCAATTAGCACTCTGTTAGTTGAGCAAAAACTAGGGTCACTTTTCAAAACATAAAAAGAATAGTCCGCTAAGTTGAAAACATGAAAAGGGTAGCTCAGGCAATACTTGGGACATCGAGAGAATAACATGCACATTGATTAGAAACCTGAAAGGGCTAATCGATAACAGGAGTCTAATCATTTGAAGCATTCATACCCTTGTTAAGTTCATCAATGAATTGTCATTTTTTTTAATCTTTATGCATATATATATTTTGATTACTTGCATGCCAATGGTAGAATACCGCAAGTAAACATCCCATCACATCATGGTTCAATAAAAATTAAAATTAAAATTATAAAAGAAAGAAAAGAAAAGAAAGGAGTCTGCTAGATTAAAATCCTGAAAGGGCGGTGTGGACAAAAATTAAGATAAGGTTTGATAGATTGAAAACCCGTAAAGGCGGTTTATGCAGAAATTAGAATCAAGAAAATATCAAATTCATTGTCTCAATCTCGGAAGGACACATGGCATCATTTATCTCCTCCAACACTTCAAGCAAAAATGCTTCCAAGTGAGCAAAGCTAATATGGTTTTGGGTCAATAAGTCATCCAAGATCCTCTTCAAACAAGATCCAAGTTCTGAACTCGACTCTGATTCATCTAACCCATGGTCATCACCCTAAAGGGGTCATGGATAGTATGACAACCATGGAATGCCCAACAAGACAAATCCTAGGGGCACCCATGCATTAGCACGAGATGATATCAACTCGAACCCCTCTAGAGGCTCTTTATTAAACGAAGCTTCGACGATTGTCCAAACCTTCGATGCTCTAAAGCCCACAACACTTGCAACAGATGAACATACATCATGTGATAAATATTGTTCATGCATAAAATCATGCATACATTACATACACATATAAAGGTAAGGCCAAACTGAGGCAATACCATCTCAGTAAATAAGAAACTCCACCTCCACTTGAGGAACCTGCAAACATCAAGAATGATGATGGCCCCATTCAAGAAACACTGGAACATCACAAAAGCCTCCTAAAATAGCAGAGTGGTCTTATGGAGATCCCTGAATTTTCATGAAACTACTAAAACAACATTGCAACATCACAATAGCCTCTGCATAAAGAAATGGTCAACCCACTGGCAAGGGGCATCAAGAATCAAGAGATTCCGAAGAAAGAAATAATCCCACGAGGAACGACACCAGAAAACAAGGTCCATATCACCATTGATCGAGGATAAAGAAGTCACCAACTACACGGGTTAGGTATTTTCTCGATCCCTCCGCTCCATTTCGTGTGATCATATTGACTATAACCAATAATGATTACACAAGGGGAAGCTGTGAGCACGAGATTTTGTACCAGCTCGCACATTCAATTATGATGGCTTTTCAAGATTTAATCATTGAATCACACATTTTTTTACTATCCAGCTATCCTCAAATAGGAGCTCTCCTCGTGAAACATTAAATGTTTCGGACCCTAAATAAATATATAGGATCGTAAAAAATATTTAAAAGCCTTAAATGAAAATTTAAAAGCTTAAATAAATATTTAAATGTTTAAAAATTCGGAATAAATTAATTAAATACTTAAGATAAATTTTGAATAAAAAATACATATATATATATATATATATACATACATACATATATACATACATACATACATACATACATACATACATACATACATACATACATACATATATATATGTATGTATGTATGTATGTATGTATGTATGTATGTAT
>CATIWQ010599545.1:0-21209 GCA_949673415.1 Euphorbia schlechtendalii
AGGATTGGAATGATGGATGGATAGACAAATGTATGAAAGATTAGAAAAGATAAAAAGTATATAGATATTCCCTACGAACAAGTATAGCAAAGAAAACATGCAAAATCATCAAAGATATTACGTACACTAGATTAATTTAACAAATTCGGTTCTAGACACTCAGATATCAATTATTCACCGCAGAGCAACACATGAAATGGCTTTTCTAAATCTAGTGCAAATGAATTAAGAAGATTATATAAACCTAGATAACAATATTACTATGCTTAGTACGGGTCGCTCTCACATAGCCATATTTAGCAAGTTACCATTCCAAAAATGTTGGCTCACTAAACAACATTATAATCACATATCTAGTGGTTATACACAATCTTGTTAACCCTGAAACTACTCTTAAAGTTAACTCAAAAGCACATAACTTGATTAATATAAAAGACTCAACACAAAATACACATTATGACACATAGACATATCATAAATTTTGAAATAGAAAGGACCTTTTTTCGGGATTTTATCCTTGAATCACACAATTTTCGAGTATCCAAACGTCTTCAAATGAGTCTTCCTCGTCTCTGAATTTAAAAGGACCTTTTTTCAATAAAATTATTTAATTTTTCTTTTTAGTTCAAAAATTAATTAAAAATATGAAATACATAAAAATACAAAAAACAAGAGAAAAAAACCACAATGAACTGGAATCAGGACCTGCCTCACTAGAAATTGGCGAGCATCGCTAGAATTTCTGGCAAGCCTCGCTTGAATTTACTACCTTTTTTAGATTTTCAGGATTTTTCCTATAAATAGTCCGGGAATTTTCGATATTCGGGACCAGAAATTTTTAGATGAAATAAAACATAGCTTTTAGAATTGCCTCTGATTTCGAGAATTAAACAACTATTTTTTGGGATTTCAATACATTTTCCACAACCTAAACAAAAAGACGACGAAGACTACCTCCTAGAGTCAAGCGGATATTTTCGAAGTGGATTCTCTCTGTAAGGGTTAGCCCTTGAGTTCCTAGAATTGCAAATTCCGTATTCATTGTCTGTTATTTCTTTTTTTCTCTGATTTAATTCGTGGACCTAGGACTTTTATTGTTATATTTTATTCTCAATGTTGTAATTTTCTTTCTTCATCTGTAATTTCTTTATTAATGGAGATACATGCTAGATAACAGCCCCCACTATTTTACCATGCAAGCAATTTCATTAATTAAAACGCGTAACCAACATGTTAATAAAATGAATCATTTTTTTTAATAACAAATCTATTATCTTGATTTTATTAATAGGCCACATGGGCCTTGCCAAAACCAAAATCGAGCATATGTGCAATATTGTAATATACCTTGTGCTAACCTTTGTGGATGCATGTAGATTTGGATTAGATGTATGCCTAGGATTTTATTTTCCTTTGGGTATCGCATTTTAAGTATTTTTGGGAAATGTAATTAATATATTAGGCGGCTGGTTGCATCCCCCGAGGTTTTGTAATTTTTAATCTTTACTTTTTCGCATTTACTTTCAGCATTTATTTACTGTTTTATGGATGGATTTACCACTTTCAAATATACGTGAATTATGCATAATAACTCGAAAATTACCTAAGTGCGAATATGCACAATTAAGAAATATGGTTTTCTATAAATGTAATATAATGTGATCCAATAAGAAATAAGCAACTTATCCCAGACCCAAATCTATGTGTCTTAATGGGCTGTCCCCCGGACGTCAAGCCTCATAGAACTCTAATTCCTGGAAAGAGTTATTCCAGGTGGCGACTCTACACTAAGAGATGATGGATTTGGGTTTGACCAATCTAAAAATGTTTTCTCTTTCTCTACCAAACTTTTCCAAGTCCCTGACTCCGTACATTTTTAAAACACCTCGGTGAACCGCGCCTATCATCCCGAGCGCATTCGGCCCATCGCTCCGTGTCATCCACTCACAGTGGCGTCTCTACTAGGGATTTTCTAAAAACTTGTTTTTTCAAAGATTTTAGATTTTGGATAAGTGTCGAAAATTATTGATCACATTATTCAGTTTTCTCTTAATTATGACATATTCATAAATTTCTCATTGCAATAGAAGGGATTAGCCCATAAGTCTAAGGTACCCCTATTACCACGAAGCTTTCTCTCGTACTAATCTGCCTCCTTAAGAAAAGATAGTACTTGAGCAGGCAGAGCACTTGTTGCCATATCGCATGTACCTCCCTCATTAGAACCCATTTGGGGAGAGGCTTGGAGTGTATTTTAGTGCAACAACAACCTTCCACATCAACAATCATGTAAATAAGTCATAGGCATTTTCCCTAGAGTGTTACCCAACAAACGACCATGCATTATTTTTTCTTGCAAGTGCACTCCTTAGTATCATTGTTATACTAATATCCTTGTGCGTAAGAGTTGTATGGTTGGAAGTTGTATATTATGTGCTATGTGTTTATCGCTTTTTGATTCATCATGCATTGTACAAATATGTCATGCTAACCACGAATCTTAATGCACACACTTAAATGGACACACTCATGATATTAAACATGATTCGATGTCACTCATACTTAGGACTTAGTTGACACTTGAGGTCATGTCGCTTTAGGAAAAAAGTGAAAACAACTAGAATCATGTAGCATCACTTACCCATTTTTCAATGTGCTGTCCACATGATGTCTGACTCTAAAGACAAAACCTACCCAAATCTTTGTGCGATGCCCACTTGGCACCCGATTCATTGCCCTTCTGGGATGCTTATACATACCAAAAGTCTACACGAGGCAAACATGAACATTAATAGGATATCCTAGTTGATGTCCTAACCTAAGCCCAAATGGGGAAAACTTAACTCAAAAACCTTACTACTCACCTGATATACCCATGCATCACTACATACCTTTTATGATGATGTCCACTAACATCTAAGACCTTTCCCTAATAGGCGAAAGAACCAAAACATTCATTTAAATGCTACATACGATAGTTATTTCCATGCATTTTGGACTACTTTTCATTAGGGTATGTCACACCGCTTACTTGAAAATAATTGGACATCTTCATGAGATCTAGTCACAACGCCTAATCTCGAATCTCTAACCTATCACCACACGAGTACGTAGGTCACTTCATTACATCATTCCCTTTCACACTATCCCACAAACAGAGTGTAGATCTCGAATCCATAGATTATCATTCACACATTCTTATCACATGGACTAACGATCCTATTTTGTTTTGATTGATTTTTATCTCGTATCATGGCACGTTAACCATTTATGCATGCAGCCACAACATTAAAATCTCACATATCAATCATGCATCATGACTTTACATGCATTCCTTGATGATCACCATGTGTATTTCAGCTAGGAAAAAGCCTGTCTACCAAAGGGCTTGGAATAGGGCTTCTCACCGATTGATCCACATCTCTCCAACCACGACTCATCAAGAAGGAGACACAAACTCAAATGAAAGCTTAAATTAAGATTCAGAACAAAGCACTCCCCACAGTCTCAATAATATGGCCAACCTTCAAGTGGAGAATGTGATAGAGAAGTAGAATTTCGAGGTAGGACAAAACATACAGGTGAACCAATCCTAGGTGAGTGCCGAGATTGCTACAGCAATGAATGCCTTTGCTAACAATGATCAGTTCACGTTAATTATCAACCGTCACACTAGGTTAGGGCAGCCCGAGTAGAGGGTAAATGATGTAGTGCCAAGCTTGAATGTTAGTGGCACAATTCTCCCAAGAGGACTATCATCTTCTGCTATAGTATTTCCAAGTGCCGATATAGTCACTCCTCCTTTCTATCAGTTCAGCTTAGGATAGGTTCAGCCATAGGTTAGCTAAGCAATGTATGAGTTCCCTTTTCAACCACAGGTTGGTGGCCAATTCTTCTCGGGCCAACCGAGACAAACTTTGTTTGCACCCAGAATGGTGGAGTCGCCAGAGATCAGGCCCTCCTCTAATTTCATCCTGTTTACTCAACCTATGGTGCCATGTTGGGGTACGCCGTCTCAAATGTTCCAAAGTTAGGGATAGTACAACTCAGGGACACAATATGGTGGTTTCTCGGGTACTCCGAACAGTATCCTCCAACAGCTTGGAATGACTGAACTATGGTAGCAATTCTTAACCACTCATAGAGGGCACATTACACAAGGGTAGATGGGTGTAATCCCAACATAGCTAGCAACCAAAGATGAGGATACTCTACCTCCGACTTTTTCTATGCCCCAATTTTTGAAATACATAGGCAATATGGATCCTCATGCACATATTGCACATTATCAGAATATAATGAGGGCTATGAGGATAAGTGACTGCATGATGGCTAAACTGTTCATTTTAACATTGAAGAGCCCTATGAATGAGTGGTATAGCCATCTCCCAATGGATATAGCTTATGACTAGGGACATCTGTCCCAAGCAATGGTGGACCACTACGGTTTCAATACTTTGATGGTCACGAAATGTAGAACTTGGAGGCTTTAAGGCAAAAGCAAGGGGAAAGCTTCAAGCTTTACTTCAAGAGGTGGATGGCTACACAAGTACGTTTATAGTCTCACCTGACCTTATCAGAGATGATCGTGAAGTTCTTGGATGGCTCACTGCCATCTTATCAAAAGAGACTTGGGTCTGAAATCTTCCACAGTTACCAGGAAGTATTTGTTCAAGCCAAAAAGATAGAACAGTATGATGCTATGGATGCCGAAACGGGATAACAAACTGCTAAACCATATTACAAGAAGAATGACTCTAACTCGGTGCATGTGAAAAGTGAAATAACCAGCAGTGCAACTGGTGCAAGACGAGAAGGTAGCCACTGTCAGGTTACCAAAAGAGGAGTATCATGGAATCTCCCCATACACAGCTAACCTTGGGTTCTTGTTCACTAAATTGCGAGATCTCAAACAGTTGGAGAGCCTAAAAAAGCACATCCCTCTTAAGACTGAAGATAAGAACAATTACTGCCATTATCATGTAGCCTTGGGGCATCGTACAAACAACTGTGAAGAACTTCTGTAGGCTAACTAGAAGTTGGTAGATGAAAAGATCATTCATGAGCCTACGCTTAAACTGAGCACAAAGAACAACCCTTTGCCAAATTTTGAGGCAAAGGTAGGAATGATTAACTCTGGGCTAGAGGAAGAGAAGGTTTTGAAGTGTGTATTTGAAGGGCTTGGGGAGTTTGTAATGATGATTGGATCGGGAAGGGATCCTAATCATGTTTAAAGATACTGGAGGAGGAGTCGAGTCGTTGAGGGTTTGGGGGGCGAGATCAGGGCATCTGAGGTTAATCTTGCTGGATTGTCAGTATTTACCAGCCAAAAACTACATCGCTTTGCGTAGGGAGGGATCTGTTAGGAGAAGCATCGACCAGTAAAGGAGAACAGTATGTGATGGAAATCAAGTCAGGGATGGACTCGGATGATGTAATGGAGATTCTCGAGTCTCGAACAAGTAATCGAGTATCTAGAGAAAGGTAGGAAATCCCGAGGGCCAATTTCAGTTTAGCTAGAATGTTAGTGTTTGATGGGAATGACGCATCGTCATCCCATCTGTCTAAATTTTATACCCTATGTCGAGCACAGGGTCTTTGTTAGAATATGATAGCAACATTGTTTCCGCGCTCGCTAGCAAGGGTAGCGATTTAGTGGTATGACATGCAGTCAAAACAGACCAAGAGTAATTGGAACTATATTGCTACAGAGTTCCAAACAGAGTATGCATTTCTAGAGCCCCCAAAGCAAAGCATGAGAGATCTGCTTGCATGCAAACAGAGGGAGGGGGAGTCACTCACCAGCTACATAAAGCAGTGGATGTTTATTTACATGGTGATGTCGGCCAGACCATCGGAACTTTCAGGGGTATAGTTGATAATAGGGGGATCCCGAGATTGGTACCACTACCATCTATCAAGGCTATCTATCCTAGATTTTGATGAGCAATCGTATCATGCCCATCATCTCGAAAGGGAAATAACCATCAGACATTGTAATGTCCTTGCAATAGGATCAAGGATACCTGCTAATTCTGTACTAGCAATGCTATCTTGATCAAACCCAAGAGTAAATACAATGGCTAATGAAGAGGAAGGCACGGAAGAGGATCCACTGGCAGAGGTGTTCTCCGTAGAGAGGGTTGGATCCTGAGGAAATGAAGTAGGAGCAGAATCTGGGAAGATGCCAGTAAGGGTGCCCATCGACCTTGATGCATATATCTTTAAATCAAGGAGGAAAAGGTAGAAAAAAGAAGGGACCTTGCTAGAAGGGGAGATCATTCGAAATGGGAAGAAACCCATTAACTCAAATTCTTACAAGCTGAAGGGATAGCGTAGCCAACTCGATGATGGATATAATCAGTACCTTTGGTAGAATTCTACAAAAACAAGGGTGATAGAGGATGGAGTGCTGAGGGTTACCAGGAGTGGTCGGGTTTTCCAAAGGGAAGAAGTGGTATAGCTTAATGACTCTAGGTTCTAGGAAATAGCAAGGGAATAACCTGAGCCACCTACCCCTGAAGGTGGATGAATACGTACTAGATATAGACCCCTTGGTGAACAAATTGAAGGGAACTCAGGCAAAGTACAGCATATGGTGGCTGCTTGAGAAATCTAAAAAACACAGGTTGGGTCTAGTCAAGAAATTGATGGAGATGCCTGCTACACCTACAACCTATGTAATTGATATGTTCACTACCATTGGGGAAAGAATCTCTCCCCATCAAATACAATCCATAACCTTTGATCAATCTAAGCTGCCACAAGAGTTAGGGTTGCACAACAGGGCTCTATTTATCAAGGTTTGAATTTTTGAACAAGCAATACCATGTGTGATGGTCGATGACGGGTCGGCCCTTAATCTATGTCCACTCAAGGTCCTACCTCAATTAAGGCTAAGGGAAGATATGTTAGATAAGTCAGACACGGTGATTTGAGCCTACCATGATTCAAAGAGAGGAGTAGTAGGCATTTTCGAAGCAGAGGTCACTGTAAGGGGAGTGACATCCAATGTGAAGTTCACTATACTGGATATCCTAGTAACTTACTCGCTACTTTTGGGTAGACCATGGATCCATGGGATAGGAGCGGTCCCTTCCACTCTACACTAGAAGATAAAGCTTATCCATAATGGGAGGCTAATAATAATAAAAGCAGATGAGGAATTAGTAATGGCGGTAGCCGCGTTTGAGGAGAGAATGACGCAAGGGCTAAGAGTGGCGATAGCCACTGAAGGAAAGAAGGAGCGTAGAATTCCAAAGGGGTATCATTTCTTCCCCGAATGTTTAAAAGCTCAGATGAAGAAATAAGGTTTTATCCCTGGAAAAGGCCTGAGAAAGCATCATCAGTGGATCGTCAAAGCCATTGACCCTGTTCTAGTCTCTCCTGAGTTAGGTTTGGGATTCACCCCAAACATGAAAATGTATAAACATAAGCTACCCTTGTTCTGCAACATGGTTAGCATTTGCGAGGTTGAAGGCAGTAGGGCATATCTGGGGGATCCAGAACCATCAATCCTTAATGGGGAAGAAGTTAAAGGGCTCAAGATATTTAACAATGTTTTTTACTTCACAACTGGCAAGTTGATTGAGCACCCTGTTGAACCTGTAGTGGAAGAAGAACCAATCTTGGCCATGGAAATGAGCCCAACTGAGAATGAATTGACCGAACTTGAGAGAGGTGGAGCACTGGAGGAGGTGGTGTCAACATTCACAAAGGCTGTCAACGAACTGATGAAGAAGAGCAACTTATAAAACCTAGACATATAAGGCACTGTTAGACTCCTCACAAAAAAGCTGGCACAGGCTACCCTTGAAGCTGAACCAACCCCTTACACACTTGCTGCAACAAGTGAAGGCCCTCTACATGTGGAGGATGAAACAGATGATGTAATAATGAACATTTCAGATGTTTTTGACAATTTTACCTACAAGGCTAGTTCAATGAAATACGATAATTTTGCTTACTTATTTGATGTTCTGCCTGACAGTACCATGTATTCATATGATCATACGCATAACTTCTTTAACATTCATGACATATCATTACACGAAATTAATTTGGGAACAAATAAGTCACCAAAAATGGTGATAATTTCCAATGATTTGAATCCTGAAGAAAGAAGAGAGATAAAAAATGTACTTAAACGTCACGTGGTAGCATTTGCTTGGTCATATGAGTACATGCTTGGAGTAGATAGACAGATCACGGAAAACCATATCCCAACTAACCCTTGGATTAAACTAGTAAAATAGAAACTGCGTCGCTTAAGGCTCGAATGGGCAGAGAAGGTTAAGGCCGAACTGGCAAAGCAAATCGAAGACAAGTTCTCAGAAGTGATTGAGTATCTGACATGGCTAGCCAACATCATCCAAGTATCAAAGAAGGATGGCAAGGTCAGAGTTTGTGTGGATTTCACGGATCTGAATAAAGCCTCCCCAAAGGATGATATCCCCCTACCCCACATAGATGTTCTGGTCGACAACGCAGTAAGGGCGGCTATGTACTCCTTCATGGATGTCTTTTTAGGGTATAATCAGATACTGATGGCTATAACAGACAAAATCAAGACATCATTCATCATTGAATGGGGTGTATATTGCTACAAGGTAATGCCATTTGTTTTGAAAAATGGTGGCGCAACATATCAGTGGGCCGTCATAACCCTTCTTCATGATATAATCCATAAGTAAGTAGAAGTTTATGTGGATGACATGCTTGTTAAATCCAACGCCAGAGAGGAACATCCAGCTGTCTTAAACAAATTTCTCACCGGAATTGAGAAATATAATCTACGCTTGAACCCGAAAAAGTGCATATTTAGGGTCACATCAAGGAAACTTCTAGGGCACATAGTCAGACAAAAAGGAATTGAAATGGATCCTGATAAAAGCAAGGCCATCAGGGATATACCCATGCCAAAAATGGAGAAAGAAGTCTGATCTTTCCTAAGATATCTACAGTATGTAAGTAGATTCATCGCAAGGCTCACCATAATATGTGAACCGATTTTCAAACTCTTATGAAAAGACCAACCAGTGGTTATGAATGACCAATGTCAGTAGCATTTGATAAAATCAAACAATACTTGTTAAACCCACCCATCCTCCACTCACCAGAACTTGGAAAACCCCTAATCCTATACCTAGCAATTGAGGAATCATTGGTTGGAGCTATGCTTGTGCAAGAACACGAAGATAGGAGTAAGCATACAGTCTATTACTTGAGCAAGAAATTACTCGAATATGAGTTACGCTACACCCTGGTGGAGAAAATCTACACGATGATGGTATAGTTAACAAAGAAGCTATGCCACTACTTCCAATCTTATTAAATAAAAGCTGTTGCGAAGATAGACCCGATGAAGTACTTATGCCAATCACCAATGCTCGCTGGAAAACTTTCAAGATGGTTATTGCTATTATTTGAATTCGACATTGAATATGTAACCAAAAAAGTCATCAAGGGATGAGCAGTCACCGAATTTTTTGCCAATCAACCCTTGGACTTTGATTACATTGAAAATCTAAAATTCCCATATGAACAACTAACATTGGTGGAGGACACTCGTACATAGTGGAAAATGTTATTCGATGGTGCAATGAACAAAAATGGAGCCGGTTTAGGTGTTATCTTGATAAAACCACAAAATGAAGTCATACCTCTTTCTAAATGATTGAAGTTCCCTGTAACAAATAATGGTTTCGAATATGAGGCTTGTCCGTTTGGTTTGGAAGCACTCTGGAAGGCACGAGGAAAAGAAGTGTTAGTAGTTGGAGACTCAGCTCTAGTTATAAAACAAGTTATTGGTGATTGGGAGATAAGAGAAGAATCACTTCGCCCTTATGTAGAAGTAGTATGGAAGGCCTCACAAAAATTTTCCAAATAAGTTTTTAAACATGTACTGAGGGATGAAAACCAAATGGTGAATGCACTCGCTACATTGGCATCAGTGTGGGAAGGCCCTAAGACTCAATCATTTAAGCATGTTGTACTACAAATAACCAAAGAACCTTTCTACTATCGTCTAGTCGAATCTGAGGATGAGTAAGCCACCAGTAGTTGGTCCCTGGACATCGTGAAATTTTCGCAAAATAGGGAATACCTAGAAGGTGTAATAAACTTGGAAAGAACTGCATTAATATTGTTGGAGGTATAATTTCGATTAGTCAATGGTGATTTGTTCAAATGAACACCTAACTGGCTAATACTAAGATGCCTTACTAAAAAAGAGGCACTTCTGATTATAATGCGAATGCATGTGGGAGACTGTGGTCCACACATGAACGAAACGACACTGGCCAAGAAAATACAATGCCAAGGGTATTACTAGACAACAATGGTCTCAGACTACTTGTCGAAAGTGTGAAAATGCCACAAGTGCCAGATTTATGGGTATATCAGTCATCTACCACCATCTAAGCTCCATAGATTATCCACTCCTTAGCCATTCTCAGCATGGGGCATCGACATCATCGGTGAAATTCGACTGAGCTCAACTAATGGACATCGTTTCATCGTAGTAGCAGTCGACTACTTTTCAAAATGGGTAGAGGCCAAATCTTACACCAATATCACCGCTAAGAAGATGGCCAAATTTGTAGAAAAGCATATCTTCGCCCGATATGGTATCCCACATCACATTGTATTGGATAATAGGGTTCAATTCCAACGAGCTACATCAGACCTAATGGAGAAATATGGGATAAAGCACCATCGATCATCACCATACAGGCCACAAGCCAATGGGGCAGTAGAGGTGGCTAACAAATCGGTTAAGAAAATCTTGAGTAAAATGGTTTTTACCTACAGGGATTGGGCTGATAAGTTTTTTCCTACAAGGATTGGGTTAACAAGTTACCATTCACAGTATGAGGATACAGAACAAGTATCAAAACTCCCACTGATCAAACCCCTTTCTCTTCAGTGTATGGGATGGAAGCAATTTTACCGGTTGAAATGGAAGTAAAATGGCTTCGAGTGGCCTTAAAGGCGAGACTAGAGGAGTCAGATTGGGCAAGGGCCATATTTGAACAGTTAAACATGATAGATGAACAACGTCTAAAGTATTGGATCATTTGCAAATGTACCAACAACACATGGCTAGGGTGTACAACAATTGAGTTAAATTCAGAAGCCAACTGTTGAAAGCGGGAGACTTGGTTCTGAAACAAATGAGACCCTCAAATGTGGATATATGGGGAAAGTTCCACCAAACTAGGAAGGTCCTTATGTCATAAAGAATGTCTTGAGGAAAGGAGCAGCCAAGATCATGGACATGGATGGAAACAAGTTCGTCAATCCGATCAATCAAGATAAGCTCAAGCGCTACCTCGTGTAAAAATAAAAGAAGTAAATCTACAAAAGTGGTACACCAAAAAAGAGAGAAAATTAGTCCGCCAGATGGCACTTGGCTACCTAGGCAACAATTAGGACCATTCTTGTGTAAAAGTCAGAAATGTCCGTTGAGTTGAAAACCCATGAAGGGCAGCACAAGAAAAAGTTAGGGCACTGTGAGGAATAGAGGGACCGCAAGTTAGAAAACTTGTTATAGGCTAACTGGTGGTAAGATTTTAATCATTGGAAAACTTGTAACCTTTTTAAAACCATTCAATGAAATGTGTTATGCTTGCAAAGATTTATGTTTATGTTATGTGAATGTGTGTATACAAAATATCATGAGTAAACAAGATAAGTTTCTATAAAATTTCATAATATAAAAAAAATTCATAAACTAACCAAACACAAGACTTAGAATACAAATGTCAAAGTCTGTGGCAAAGAAATATGGAGCTAAGGATGCCAATTACTCCATCGAGCACGCTTCTTGGAAGTGTGAGGAAGGGGGTATAAACCATCCTTGTCCCTCTCCCACTCGCGAGGATACCCTAAGGTGCTGATCAACATCCATGAGACTCTTGATCTTGCCAAGCCACCCATGATAGAACTCATCTGTCTTAGTGGTCTCCGACGTAGTGTAATCTAGCGTAACAACTCGTGCATGCTCCCAAAGCCTCCGTATCGCATTAGGTGTGTCAGAATCAAAGTCATGAAAACAAGTCGAGCATAGGAGGCTGGGAACTCGTTGCTGACTTCCATACTGCCTACACAGGCAGGAAGGAGAATAGGAAATGATGCCAAATAACCCCATCTGTAATATGCCAGAGTCATGAGCCAGCGGACCTCAGAAGCTCGATAGGATCCTAGAATCTCAACCCAAGCCTCTTCACACAAGGAGCGATGGTCCTTCCTAACAAAGCCTCTAGGACCATAATGCGAAGGAAGGTACCGAGCCTTCCCCAAGCAAGGATGGCTGGTCAAGCGAAGCTTCTCCAACAACCACACCTACACAAATCTCATTTAAATAAATAGCGAAGATCACAAAGATAAAGGGGTAAAAAGGAAAATTACCTCGAGTAAGGCAAAGTGATCTCCTGCTAAGTCCAGGTTCATTGAAGTAGCATCTAGATAAAACAAGATCTCAGCTAAAGCCAAAGTCACCGACGAAAGGCCTATAGAGGGTGGGTCAATGACTGATAGCAAATGGAAAGGGGTAAATGCTCCAACCCCACAAATGAACTCTGCTAGGAAGAGTAGAACCACCATCTAGGGCTACATGAGATGAGTGTTGGGTGTAATCTTGCACCAGCTAAGGACGGCATCAACCCGGAAACTGCCAAGGTCAGGGGGAGCTGATAAAAAATGCTTGCTAGACTCTAAGTTCCACAAGCCTTTCAATTTATCCTCACCCCCAAACAAGAAAGAAGGAAAGGTGAAAGAAAGCCTCATGGAGAATGTTGGAGTAGGGTCCTTCGGAAAGGGAAGCCCCAGGATAGCATGGTACTCCTCGACCAAGGGCCAAAGCTCAAAATCAGCAAAGCGAAAGACATGGGTGGTAGGATCCCATAACCTCAGAGTAACATGAATGAAGGCCGTGTTCACAAGCCTTGAAGTAAAATATTGAAGGCCTCGTAACCTAAAACCCTAGAGCTTTCACCAATCGAGCCCCTGAATGATGTGGAGAAAGGCCCTAAGATGCTCATCGAAAAGAAAGGAGCTAAAGGAAATCCCTCAAGATCTGTGTTGCCTACACACATTGACTACATATATTATCATTTCAAAATCACTCATTCATGCATAGATGTGGAAATATCCACAAACAAACAACCAAAAAAGATGCAACAAGAAAGGACCCTGTACGCAACAGCCAAAGTCACCTACTCTTTTCATAGAATCAAAGTTTTTTTGAAATGCTACAAGGGAAGCTATCTAAAAGATCTGGTTCGAAAAGGAAGAAAATAAAACTAAAAGGTAAATAAGAGCTACTAAGTACGTGATGCCTATGCGTCATCTCCACCCACCGGATCTCGAGACATCATGGTAGATATCTAGAAATCCTCGAAACATAGTCTCCCAGAAGCACCATCAGCCGAACCATATGTAAGAGGAGGCTGGGAAACATAAAGAAAGCTGGTGTCCCAATCGGGAGTAAGTAGCGACCTACCATCTGGCTCATCAAGTAAGGACTCAAGATCAAACGTAAGAGATTGGGCAAAGCCCGAGGTGGCTACTAGCACATCTGCTCGAGCTTGCTCTACTACGGCATTCTACCACAACAACTCCTTGTACTGGGCCTCTAAACTCTGGTGGCGAGCCTCCAAACTCTAATGGCTAGCCTCTAAATTCTGATGACGAGCCTCCAAACTCTGATAACAAGAATCTAGACCCCGATGGCTAATATCCAATGCCTGGAAATGACTGTCAAGCTCCCGGTAGTGCTGCTCGAACTCATCACTCCTCATAGCCAATGCATGCAATCATAGAAACATACCATGAAAATCATATCCTTGTATATAAAAACATAACATTTCATTCACAACAAATGACAGGTTGATGAAAGGAAGATAAGCGAGTGATCCCATCTTGCGAACACATCATATCCCTTAACGCAAGGGAATTTCTGGCCACTCAGTCCATCTCCTCACGTACAACCTACAAAAAAGAGAATAACAAGCCTCAGAACACCCCAAAACTGCTACACTACATTTGAGGGCAAGGCGTTCAATCAAAGACTCACATGAGTGGTGTCAGATGGATAATAGGCTAATGTGTGGTAGATTGAAGGGAGAGACACCTGTTACGGGGTCCCCGTAAAACCCATCAGACAAAAAGAGGAGACAAGGGGAATCATGAACCTCCCTTTAATAATGCCAGAGGAAGACATGGCCGAAGCATTCAAGTCAGGAACAAGAGCCCTCTTCAGGGCAACCTCCTATCAGGAAAGATAAATGGTTAGAAACAAGATCAATATAAACAAAATAATTAACACATATACCTAACAGCCTACGCCAGTGCCACTAGCATCCACACTAGAATCACTAACTCCCTAACTCCCAGCTCGTGCAGGAGGTCGTACTGCCTCAGGCTGAGTCGATGGATGAAGAGGGAGCAACCTCTCCCGAATGAATCTCATAATTACCACACTGGTCGGAGAACCTCATGCCATGCTCCTCAAAGAACAACCACCTCTCCTCGAGATCAGTGATAACCAGGTGCGCCAAGACTAGACCAATGGGAGGCACGGGAGGAATACGTCTATTAGACACTGGCTTTGTCTACCAAAACTAGATGAGCTCACCCAGGTACCACTTGTGGGTCCTGGGTCCCTCCAAAACAAAGCGACAGTGGTCCACCTCCCTCCATATCTCTTTCACCATGTGATAGCTAGGGAATTCCCTCCAGGGGTTGCGATCTACCTAAAAGAAAAATAGTAAAGTTAAAATAGGGTGATTTTCAAGTAAAGGACAAATGTAATCATATCTACCAAAATGAAGATTCTCACTTGCTCGAGGATCAGGGTACAATGGTACTGGTAATAACCCGTGGAGTCCAATATATCTCCTTCAAAAGATGAACAAATCTGGACCATGCAGGGATTGTCATTTGGAGCATCAGCAAACCGTGGGGTGAGGAGGAAGCCGTAAAAAAAGCCCATACCTGTGAAACCAAAAAGTCAATTAAGGTTAATAAAAATAACCAATATTCACGAATCACAAAATGAACAAACACTACTTGGAGAATCATAATCCAGCATCGCAATAACCGTAAGTGAGCCGAGTGACCAAGTCAAGGCTAAAATATGTCTGGGATAAGATCACCTGACGCCAGTTAAGGCCACTAACACTGTCTAGGTCTGCTAAAGGCTTGATTAACACATATTTGATCTTGTTGTTCCAGACCGGGAAGAAGGTCATGCTCAATAGAGTGATCAGAATGGAACAAACGTATAGTGGAACCTCAATCATCGAAATAGACCATCAACCCATCCAATTCTCGACTAACACACTATAACGCAATGCCCGGGCTCTCGAGTCAACGATAAGCAAGTCTCTAATACTATGATAAGCAATGGGAGCCTTGAAAAACCGCTATAAGAAAGCATTAAAATGAGTCACAGTACCAGTCTAGGGAAAATCGATGATTACTACAACATCAGACGGGGTAATAGTAACCTCCACGATCGGAAGATGAAAAGTGTGTGAGATGTCGCTCCACCTCTAAGCCAACGCAATCGATGTGGCATACGGCAATAATGTATGTCATAAAGATCGGGCTAGATCACCAAATCTAGTGGCCTTGATAGCCTGAACAAGCTCTGGTTGAGAAGAAGCGTGACGCCACCAAGTCTGAACGGTAGAATATCAACTCGTGTGGTGAAGTGTGGGGGACTAGATGTCAAATAATACACATTTCAAAATTAAAAACAAAATATAGAAAAAATTGATAATTTTTTTCAACTGCAGTAGAGACCTCAAGTGGCATCGCTAGAAAATTCTGGGGAGCCCGTAGGGCCTCGCTAGACACTCTGGCGAGGGTCCCAAGAGACCCATGCTAATAAGTCTAGCAAGGTCCCTAGGGACCCTTGCAAGAAACTTTGTTGAGGACCTTTTCAAGACCACGCCTGAATTTGCCCACCGAAAATTTTTTCGGCAGACCCTATTTTATCTTTTTCTAATTTTCTTGTACTGTTCTAGACTAAAATTCCATGACATGGTTCAATTTTCAATTCAATTCTATTCCCCAAATAGCATAAAATTACATAAAAAGGAAAGAAAAATGTTTTCTAGTAAATACCTCGATTCGAGAGATATGGAGGTGGGTCAAAAAGTCTGGATCCAACATCTCTATCAGGGTAGTAGAAGTGAACCCCAACGCGGTGTCCCTCGCACTCAAGCCATATGCAATATCTATGTCGACTGAAAAGATGCCAACCTCATCAGTGGTCTGAGGAATAAGGCTAGAGGGGAACCGGAGCTGCCTGCCAACGACCTTCGATAACATCTTTTCTAGAGAAGGAGGAGAGAAAGCGTTTAGCTAGAGAGTAAATGTAGAAAGTGAGGAAATAAGGAATAAGGAGCCCTATTTATAAAGAAAAGGGTGGGCCCCACATATTTTTTTACCAATAAAAGCCTCCTAACACAATGGAGCAATGCATGGGATATCCCCGATATACCCCAAACTCATTTAATTTATTTATTTCTCAATATTTTAATTTTTGATTAAAGGGAAAAAAATTTTTGCTCCGCATAAACTCAATCAAATAATTAAAACATTCATTTTATAATATATTAACGTTATATTTTCTCTAATTTGCAATAGGAAACAACTCAATTTCCTACTAGGGAAACGTGACCGAAGATAGAAATGATTCGGTTCGCTTTTTCAGATGACCTACTCTGGCAATTCCAACATGCAAAGTCAACTGGAGGTCAACCCATAAGGGGCATGAAATGACCACACCGGCCCACCCACAAGGGGCATTAAACACCAAGTTATCTCCAAAGAAAGAAATGGATGACCTTATTAAAGCACGGTGCCCAAAAGGAAGGCCCATGTCATCACCGATTGAGGATAAAGAAGTCACCAACCGCACAAGTCGGGTATTTTCTCTATCCCTTCACTCTTTTCGTATGATCATACTGGCTATTCAACAAGCAATGATCACACGAAGGGCAGCAGTGAGCATGGGATTTTGTATTAGCTCGCGCGTTCGATGATGGCTTTTTGGGATTTTATCCTTAAATCACACAATTTTCAAGTATCTAGTGGGTGAAATGGAGCAGTGGACCAAGAGAGCATGGTTTCATAGGCGCGGTCCAACGAGGTGTTTGGAAAAAAGAAAAGCACCAAGTTGGGGAACCAGAAAAAGGTTGAAAGAGAAAAGCGAAAATGTTTTAGATCGGTTCGAACAAGAATCTGTCATCTCTTAGTGTGGAGTCGCCACGTGGATTAGCTCTTTCCAGAAATTAGAGTCCTGTGAGGCTTAACGTCTGGGTTATGGCCCACTAAGACATAGAGTTTCGGGTCCGGGATAAGTTGCTTATTTCTCATTGGATCACATTATTTACATCTACAGAAAACCGTATTCTCTTAATTGTGCACATTCGCAATTAGGTTGTTTTTAATTTTAAATGCATGATTCACGTATGTGCAATAATAAATCATCCACAATGCAGTAAATAAATGCAGAAAATAAATGCGAAAAATAAAAATTACAAGGCTTCCAAAAATCGGGGGATGCAACGGCCCGCTAACCTATTAATTACATTTTTCGTAAAATATGTGCAATACCCGAAGGAAAAATAAAATCCTAAACATACATCTAACCTGCATCCTCAAAGGTTAGCACATGGGATATCATGTATGCTCGATTTGATTTTAGCGAGACTCGTGTGGCCTAATTAAAACATTGAAGATTTTAAAGTTGTTAATTTAAATAAAATTAGTTCATTTTTATTTACACGTATGTTGGTCAATTTTATTAGTGAAAATGACCACATAGCAAAAGGTGAGGTCTGTTATCCGGGAATATATTTTATTCCCTTCGTGGGGGTATTCTAACATAAGAATAATAAAATAATAACAAAGAAATAAAGATGAAGAGAATTACAACATAATTTACAATAATAAGGAATAAAAATAATTCCTAGGCGAAAAATAAAAATTGAAAGAAATGAAGCAGATGAAAGCATGGAATCCGCAATTCTAGGAACTCAGAGGCTTACCCTTGCGGTATGAATCCACTTGGGTGTATCCGTTCGATCCCTTGGAGTGTTCCTCATTCATTTTGGTTTAAGTGAAATTGTTGATGTAAAAGTCCAAAAAATCTTTGTTTAATTCTTAGAATTTTAGTGTAATTTAATTGGAAAATACGTGATTATTTATCCAAAAGATAATCAGACTCAAGGTTCTAAATTTATTTTAGACCCGAGAATATCAAAGTATTTAAGGAGAAATAGTTTAAGAAATTTGAAAAAAAGAAGAAGAGATTTGGGATCCAAAAGTGTTTTGGATCCGCGAAAAAATTAGAAGAAAGTAAGAAATATTATTTGTATTTTTTTATCTGAAAGAAAGGATTTTTCTCTCTGAATTTCCAAGCCCCCTTCAATCCAAAAAGGTCTGACTATTTGTAGAAAAATCCCGGAAAATCCAAAAAAGTTAAGTTTTTCCGGCGAGGGGCCTCGCCAGAGAAAATCTTGGCGAGGCTCTGCCTCGCCAAGGGTTCTGGTAAGGCGGCCCAGGATTCAGACCCCCAGGTTTTCATTTTCAAATTTTCTTCTATTTTCGTATTTTTTATTTAATTAATTAATTTCTGAATAAAATTAAATAATTTTATTGAAAATGTCTTTCTAAATTAGAGATGAGGAGGATTCCCATTCGGATACGTCAGGATACTCGAAAGTTGTGTTATTCAAAGATAAAATCCCTAAAAAGCCATCATCATTAAACGCGTGAGCAGGTACAAAATCCCGTGCCCATAGCTACCCCTCGTGTGATAATTGCTGGTTGTATAACTAGTATTATCACATGAAAAGAGCGGAGGAATTGAGAATATACCTGACCGGTGTGGTGTTGATTTCTTGTTCCCAATTGGTGATGACATGGGCCTTCCTTTCCGGCACCATGTCTTCATGGGGTTGTCCGTTTCCTTCTTTGGAATCCCTTAGGTACTTGATGGCCTTTATGGGCGAGTCGACCGTTTCTTTTTACAATGTCCCTGTCGTAGTCGGCAACCGTTTCATTCTCCGGTTGATAAATGAGACTATTTCTTTCTTCAGCCATCAAGATAACCATTTCCTTCTTCGGTTATGTTTTGAATTTCCTTAATAGGATATTGACTTGTTTCCTATAACAAATCAGAGAAAAGATAATGTTAATACATTTGATGGTGAATGTTTTAATTATTTGATTGAGTTTATGTGAAGTAAAAATTTTTGCACCTTCAATCAAAAATTAAAATAATAAGTAAATAAGTTTAATAAGAAATTCGGGGGATTCCTAAAAACCGCTCCGTTGTTTAGGAGGCTTTTGTGGCTTTGTAACGTTGACTTTAGGCTTGAATGGGCCTTTATCTTGTTTATAGGTTCCTCATGTGGAGGTGGAGGTTCTTGTTTATCGGGCTAGTGTTTCCCTAGTTCAGCATCATTTTTTACTTGTAAATGTCATGATGTGAATGTAATGTATGCATGTTTTTATGCATGAACAATATTTATCATATGATGTAGGAGTCAGTGGCTTCATCCATTGAGGAGCCTTCTCTTGTGCTGAAGCCTAGTTACCCTAAGGGTCTGTCTTGTTGGGGATTCCATTGATGACTTCCTCAAAGCGATGACCATGGGTTCATTGAATTAGATTCAAGTTCATAGCTCATATCTGATTGGAGGAAAATCTGGATGAATCATTGATTGTGTTGGCGAAGATCGCTTGGAAGCCGTTTGCCTAAAGTGTTGAAGGTATATGATGCCTCGTACTGTTCCGAGGAGGAGATGACGAATTTGATCTTTCTTTTGTTCTAATTTCTGCATAGATCGCCCTTGCAGGTTTTCAATCTATCAAACCTCGTCTTAATTTTTTCCTAGACCGCCTTTTCAGGTTTACAATCCAGCAGACTCATTATTTATTTTTATTTTTTTATTTTTAATTTTTTTTTCATTTTTCAGATGTTTACTTAGGGCATTCTACCATTGGCATGGAAGCAATCAAAATAAACATATGCATAAAGATTCAGCAAAAATGACAATTCATTGATGAACTTAATAGGGGTATAAATGTTTCAAATGATTTTGACTCCTGCCATCGATTAGCCCTTTTAGGTTTTCTAACTAATGTTGTTCTCTCGATATCCTAAGTTTTGCCTGAGTCGCCCTTTTCGGGTTTCCAACGTAGCGGACTATTCTTTTAGTGTTTTGAAAATAGGCCCTAGTTTTTTCTCAACTAACTGAGTGTTAATTGACAGGCTAAATACAAATTTACTTTTGTATTTTGTTTGTACTGCTTTTTATAGATTTATTTCTTTCACCTATGCGTGATAGCAATTGTGTAAGACTGGGTTGACTTGGTAGATCAGTCGCCATTCTTGTCCATGACTTCATTTGTTGTCTCGTTCAAGGTTTTTGACCGATTAGTTAGTTGGTGCTCATGCTGCTTTGCTGGCTTGTATTTGACGATAAGTCTTGATCGTCAGTGTTTCCTTTGATGGTTCGATGATTATCCCCACATATAGAGTAGCAAGTTATGTGAAGGAGTTGTGGACATGTTCAACAATCTATCTCGTTTTTATATTTATCATTGACTCTTGTTTGATTATGCCACGAATGATGGTGATCCGTGTGATGGATTTGTTTACGTGTTCAACGATACGACTCCTTCTTTGTTACATTGTGCCAGTTGTTTGATCTCATGAATAGTGGTGATGAGTTGTTGACGTGTTCAACGATCTGACTCCTTTGTGGCATTGCACCGTTTGTTTGGGAGGTGATGGAGTTGTTGACATGTTCAATGCTCTGACTCCATCTTTGTGGCATTGCACCAGTTGTTTGGTCTTATGAATGGAGTTGATGGAGTTGTTGACGTGTTCAATGCTCTGACTCCATCTTTGTGGTATTGCGTCAGTTATTTGGTCCTAACTTGCTTGGTCGATATTTTAGACTTATTCTAGCTCCGATCCTTTTGATCTTTGCATGCTTCATTCTCTTGATTGAGTCAGTGGACGTTTTGTGCTTGTAGATCTTTCCATTGATCTTTCGTCATTGTATGATGAGGCAATTGCTATCACACGTTGTCTAAGTACATGTATTTATCTCTCACTTTCTCTCAAGAGTCAAATCATTTGAATTTATTGTGGGGAATCCATTTATACCCAAATTAAT
>CATIWQ010599604.1:0-17715 GCA_949673415.1 Euphorbia schlechtendalii
AAATTTTACTTCTTATAATATTCTAAAATTTCTCACAAAAATGTATCATGTTGCCGTAAACAATATTGTAAAATTTCAATTCAAATTAGATAAGATTACCTTTTATAACATAATTTTAAGTTGAAAACATATTTTTGCTAATTTTTGAAATCACAAATCTTTTTTAGAAAAAATATTTACAAAAAACCATTTTACAATAGAGTCAACTTGCAAGGCATGTTTTTGAGATTTACCCGAATAATAAAAACTTGAATATATGTGCATGGTTAGGTTCGTCATTATGATGAATTTATAACTTTATTTCGCATGCACACAATGATTTCAACATTCAACCACCTTTTTAAATATCTCAGACTTTAATATATTATCTCATGTTTCAATTGTGACAAAACATATATCGTAAATCTTTATAACTCAATAACTATATTATATTATAAAATCGATGTGTATGAAGGTGTTTTTATAAAAAAAAAATTAAAAGTATGGATTATGGTGACCTTGTTTTTAATAAAGTAAAAATTACCTTATCTTTTAACATTATTAGATCATTTAATACATCATCGATTAAATGGCAATAAGGGGCAAAGTAGCGGGCACTTTGTTTTTAACAAAATTACCATTAAATTTGAGAAAATTAAAAGTTGTAAAAAGTTTTTGAGAATTATTTAGTCTTGGTAAAAAAGAATTTCAGCAAATTACTCATAAAATAGTAGTAAGATTCCTTTCAACTTTATATCAATAACAAATTTATACTAATATTATTTCAGGTCAATATCAGTTTAAAATATAATGACTTGACTATAAGAGGAACTTGTGGTTGAAAACCTTTCATTGTTAATTTTAAGTTTGCATATATTATATATCTCTATTCCACCAAGTGTGCCTTTTCAATATTTGACAGGTCTACATCTTTGTAGTTTGAAGTTTCGAAGTGAATTTTGGTTCTTTATTTTCCTTGGAAAAGGATATTTAAGATACTGCTAATAAATAAAATGACATATTAGGAACATAATAAAAAAATTTGATTTGTATTCCTTTTGTCATGTAGTCTGGATCTGTTTTCCCATTACGTCACTTTGTTTATGGTAATGAAACTACAAATAGGTGAAAAGTCATTTATAAATCTAATTTGCTAATTGTTACTGGAGCAAGCCTAATTATTTTATTCTATAATTTGTTTTGTTACTCAAACAAAATATACCATTTGGGTAAGAAACGAAACTGAAATGCCGTACAAATATTTATGAAACATGCATGCCAAACAACTTCATTAAACAGTGTAGAGTTTAGATAGAAAAGTCACCCCTCCTCAAGTTGCCAACTTTGCTATTAATAGGCAGGTAGTGGTTAACAGACAAAAAATACAACCAGAAAGAAACTAAAAAAAGTTAATAAATTATATAAAAAAGGTTAATAAAGCCGGAATTTATATTAAATGTAATATCATTCAATATAGAGTTTTTTTAATGAAATTTCAATATGAAATTTAGAATTTCAATTAAAAATTCAGTCACATTTAACTATTTTCATTGTATCAGTACAAAAATTATAGAAAGGTCCCGGGTACTATGATTTTAGATTCTACATCTCACGATCTTGTAATTTCTTATCATATACATTGCTCAAGATTAACAATTGTGTACAGCTTATATACACATTTCAAAGAACTGTATAAGAGGTATCAAAATTTAAAACCTTCCTATGAAAGCGTTGATAGGTAGGTATACTAGAACTGTTCTTTGCAATTTCCAATGAAGCCAAAACAACATAAAAATAGTAACAGAAACATTCAATTTAAAAAAAAATTATAGTAAAAATAAACATTATGAAAAATGTAAAAATTGAACACAACATTCCATTAGTTTCTTTAGAGAGATATATTAGCTGATTCAAACTGATATAATAATGTTTGTTGCTCTTCCTAACTTTCCAGTCTAACCCTAGCTTATGAGCCATACAAATGACCAAATTTTATAATGCTCCTTTCGCCTATTAAATATTGTCATTGTAACTAATTCACAGCCTTTTAAAATAACAATAAACCGAATGAGGTGATTCACTAACTTACCCTTTCATAAATGTTACACTTCATATTTAAGACTTCATTGATATGTTTAAATATTGGTTCCTGTAACCTGCTCATCTTGTTATTGGAGATTAAAATGCGGTTATCTTGAAAGTTGAACAAATTAATAGGGGTAGGAATGGAAAACTTAGAGAAGAAGCACTTTGGAAATACAAAATAACAGTAAAAAAGAGACATCAAAATCCTTCTAAAACGACAATATTTAATAGACGGATAGAGTAACGGTCCAAGATTCGGTTTTCAATGAATGCACCCCAAATATGGTTGCAAATGGGTCCAAATTTGTGAACTATGAAGAGTTACAGAAAATAGATGTTGGGATGTACTTAAAGGCAAGAGTTAATTGCTCTATAATTGATTGCAATAGCTATCCGTCCCTTGAATTTATGGTGATACTTGTCAACGTTGAGCATGAGTTTAATAAAATAACTTCACTTTCATCTAAATTAAATTGACATCTTCACCTACATCTTCTAAAGCTATTATATAGAGTTTATGTCCAGAAATTTACTTTTTCTACTAAGTTGTCAGAATCTTTTCTTTTGGATAAGATATCGGCTTTGAGTCTTGTAAGAAAATATTTTCTTTAGATATTTAAAAGATGTTTTTAGTGTTATTTACTTTTTTGCGCATGGACCAAATCTTAAGTGGTTTGTTCACTAAAAAAAATAGATGGCCAACTTGGTTATTATATTTGACTTGAAGGATATATTAAATTTGAAATAAGTTATGAATATTAAGTTAAATACTTGACATTTTTTGTCATTTTAATAATTTAATTAAAAGGCGTCAGATGTACTAAAATATAGTTAGCAACAATATTTTTTATATAATCTTTTATACTGATGATATTTGCAATTTTGAATTGATTTATTTAGTAAGATTTACATAACAGAAAATTAAATTGATATATGTGAGGTACACAATGAAATAAAGTATTTTATTCCTATATTAATACATTGGAAAGAAAATCATATTCTAAGTAATGATAGATAATATTAAAAATTACTTGGTAGTTAGCTTAATTAAATTTTGTTAATTGCACATAACATTTCATTGTCTTGTGTGTTGTCACGAACACCATGCAACCAATTAAAAAAACAAATACTAACAAATTCTTATAT
Source organism: Euphorbia schlechtendalii (assembly GCA_949673415.1). NCBI lineage: Eukaryota > Viridiplantae > Streptophyta > Magnoliopsida > Malpighiales > Euphorbiaceae > Euphorbia > Euphorbia schlechtendalii. The sequence continues at coordinate 3,211 of CATIWQ010599604.1, forward strand.
TAATTCACGAAAATTAAAATGAAAACAGATAATCGAACAACACGAAAAAATCATTGTTATTATCAAAAGCAAGTGAGACTAATAAATTCCTTGAGGAATATCATATGGTCTTATTGCATTTGCATTTAATATAACAAGCATAATTTTAACTCAAGCCTTACATTACGCCCCTCCTTAAATCTTTGTAACATCTTGAGTTTTGGCAAAATATAGTTTTGCAAAATAATTACATCCTCTTTGCATTATGCATTTTTCATCGTAAATCTAGCCTCTTTGCGTCTTAAATTATGTTTTTTCTATCAAAATTATTTATATAACAATTATTTGTTGATATATATATATTTTATTTTGCTTATGTTACGAAGTCTGTAATAATAAAAAGTACATTTTTAAAATTTCAGAAAGAATTTTTATAACTTTTAATGTACGGTTTTTACTAAATAAAATAACAGTAAAAAAATATTTTAAGCAATTTTAATTTATAACATTTTAAAATATGATATATAAGAGCAATTTTAATTCATAAACATGTATTATGTTAAAAATTTAATACAAAATGAGATCATAAGAAATACAAGAAGGTTATAGTATAAAAAAAGGTAAAAAATTATTCAAAAATCATATATTTCAAAAAAAAAAATTCTCAATCAAATATAATTACAAACATTTAAAATATTTACTGTATGTCAAATATGTCTACAAAAGAACTTAAAAACCTCTCTTAAAAACGTACAAATATTTTGTATTTTGTGAAAATGAACTAGATATGGGTCTGATTTTAGACTTATGTTTATTTATAAAGTTAAGTCAAATTCTCTCAAGATGAGCTGTTAGAAACTTAGATGAGTTGGCATGGGTCTTTTTCTCTTACACCCGATTATATGGTTCAAATATTCTATATTTCTATGTTGAATCCAAGTTAAATTGGATTGTTGATGCCAGAAACAAACTTAATCCGCCACTTTTAAAAAATACATATTTTCTACAAAGAAAAAATAAAAAAAACCATAAATCCACATCAATGATTAAAACCAAATAATTCTACAAAATAAAATAAAAAATATCCATGCTTTAGGTTGGCCACCAAATCAACATATCTTGTGGCAGAGATTTTATGCATGATATAACAAATCCATTAATATATTTACATATATATATGGTTCTCAAATTCTTATATATAAGGCTCTTAAAAATAAATTCTTGTTATTCTCTCCTCTTCTTGTTGTTGTTGCTGTTCTTAGAAAAACAGAAAGAAAAAAGATGTATTATTTATCAGTGGTGGCATATTACATATTTTTCAACACAGCAAAGGTGTTGTATGCTGTTTGTCTTTTGGTTTTGGGATTGTTCTACTTGCAGTTTCTGTCTGATACTGCTGCCTTTTTCTGCTTCAACACTGCTACTCATTCTTATGATTCTCATTCCTTTCTTTCAAACTTTTTCCACTCTTCCCCTCCTTCTAATCACTCCTATTTTTGGCTTTCTTTGTAATTCTTTTTTATTTGATACATATAGGCTTTGTATCTTTTTTTGTTTTAATAAAACTGTATTCACTGTTCATGCTGGAACAGTTGCTGTACTTAACCATGTATTGATTCTTTTAGAAACATACAAATATATATTCATTTTCAGATTTCATCTAGAGATAAAGTTTAGTATTTACAACAGAAATTAGGGAAAACACAAGTGTGTGTATATATATGAACTTTTAACAATTGTAACTTTTTAGTCCCGTCTATTGTTGGAGAATAAACGCGGTAATTCCCGTACTACCAGATTAATGGAATGCAAAAAATAACAGCGGAAAAATAATACAATATTGAATAACGGAGTTCGGTCAATTTCGCCTACCTCTCCGAAGCTGCTGCAGACTTTATTTATGGAGAAAGTTACACAGTGCTTACAAACGCTCACCTCACACCCAATTATCCCCGAGAATTTTTAGAGAAATTCTCTTAAAGAAAACCCCTTAATAGACGTAATCAAAAGCGCAAAAATTATTAGACATAATTTTACTTGACCCGCTTTTGATCTTCCCCTCTACTAATTTTTCTCTAACTCTCCAAATGCTCTCAAGCTCTCAAATTTCAGATGATCATTTGCTTTGCAATTCATCCTATTTATAATGAAATGTTGAGGCATAGAGACAAAACAATTTTCGGTAATAGCTCAAAAAAAAAACAACTTTCAATTACTTTCGATGATGGACCCCAAAAACAACTTTCGGTGACCTCACATTTGGACTTTCATAACATCCATACACTAATACACATGTCCGTGGATCAAGGAAATTTTGTATGCTGTACGTTTCATCCATGTTTTGAGGCAAAAGGTATGCAATGTCAACATCTTATCTTTAAGGAAATTACTGATTGGAGTATTTTCATCTTCTACCAAAAAAAAAAAACACTGCTTTTTACAAAGCCAAGCCCCTTTGTAGGTCGTGTTTGATTTGTATATACTCATTTTAATGAATAATAATTTCCTTCTTTATATATTTGAATTTATTCTTATTCTATTGGTTAAACTTAATTGTCATAAGTTCTAACTTATATGGATTCAAATTCTTTACTTTAACTCTATAATGAAATGTGAGAGAGATACACACAAATCAACAAAAAATTATTCTTAATGTTAAAACACTTAATAAATAACTAATCAATGAACATGAATACATTCAAGGTTACTATACCTTTCAGTAAAAAAAAATTACTCTACCTTTATTTCTCAAAGTTATAGAAAACTTTACGTATACTAAAGAATTCAAGTAAAAGAATTTATTTTTGATTTTACATATAATAATCACATTATTTTTTTGTACAAAAAAAAGTTTTCATATTTTTGTTTTTACCTACTTTTTTCTTAAACCGGTTTTTTTACCTCTCATGAAATTCTTATACCTGGTATAAGAGCTATATACTTGGTATAAGAGTAAGATAAGGTCTTTATGCAACTTATTTTCATTCATGTTCGCAATTACGTGTGTAATACCCGCAAAAACCATCGTTCGAATCATAATTTTGTTCACCTTTATCAACAACAACTTTTTCTCTTTGAATTTTTTAACTTAAAACAACCATATCTCTCAAACGTTAATTTTTTCGAAACGATTCATTAAAATTTTGCTCGTTTCATCTTTATCTATAAAACAAGATCCAACTTGATTACTTTCGACAAAAAAAATTGAAAACTAAAATTGGTATAATTCATAATTTTCATTATATTAGATTTCTTTATACATGATTCTTTCCAGGTGATGTAATGTGTATTATACGAGTGTACTGTTTGGTATTATGTTCATTATACTAGATTTGTGGTATAAAGAAATCTGGTATAATGAACATTAAACCAAAATGCAAACTCATATAATATGAATTATACCAATTATTGTCGAAAGTATATCGAGTTAGATCTAGTTTTAAAGATAAAAATGAAACAAAAAAATGTTTCAAAAAAATTAACGGTTTAAAAGATATTTTCATTACAAGTTAAAAAATTCAAACTAGTTAAAAAAGAGGAAGTTGTTGTCAACTTGTTAGTGAGAGTATAATTCACGTATAAGTTCAAATACAATAAGACAAAATTATTACTATATATATGTTGTTTAGGATAAAGTTAAAATTTAAATCTAATTAGTTAACATTACTTACAATTCCCCTTAAAATGTGACCTAATTTTTCCATGCTCATGATCATTGAATATGTTAATCATTTTACTACATTACATAAAGAATATGATACGTCATTTAACATAAACATATTTTGCATTCCATATATAAATTTGTTAACCCTCAGTATTTCATTAAATTGTCTTACTATGATTAGAGAGGATAGACATAAAAAAAACCCAATTGCATAGATCAAATACTTAATAGCAGCAATTTGAATAGATCAAACATACAAAAAATATTTTGAGTAATAGAACATGATCGAAAAGGCAAGTCAACAAATCAAGAGCACATGAAAAAAAGTCTTAGAAAATTGATGGAAATTGAATAATTCATACATTTTTCGTGTTCAAAGATCGAAGAACTTGATTGAAGGTGCTAAGGTCAAGATTGAATCATGTTTGTTAAATGTTAATTGATTGTCACAACTTCGACGGCGATGGAAGAACGATAACGAAAATTTTTCATCATTAAAAAATCACGAAAGAGAGAAAAGTAAATTTTTCATAAAGTGTTTTCAATCCAAAAACTCATATTTATAGGGATAAATTCTCTAAATTTGGGAGGTGGTATATTTGTAAATTTCAAACAATCTCAACTATTCATCTAATTTTAATGATTGAGATTGAATTTTAGTTATCCGTGGGGGAGAAGGTGAAATTAAATCTCAACCACTAAAACTGGATTGGATGATGAAGATTATCTGAAATTTACGAATGTACCAAATTTAAAATTCAGAAAATCTTTTTCCTAGATTGAAAAGTGAAAAATTACTATTTAATGCTTATAGATAAAATAATTGAAAATAATTCTTTATATTTAATTTTCTCCAATAAAAATACATTAACCCAAATATATATTGGATTCTTTAACCTGATTCAAGCTCGTGGTGAACTCGGTATTTTTCAACAATAACTGTATCAAAACTCGTACACATATAATAATTTAAAATATATATGAAAATCTGAGGTCTAAGGTGGGCTTGGAGAATTCTTAAAATTGAAAATGAAAGTTATTTAAACACCATCATTCATTTCACTCCAAAATATTATAAATAGCCACTTATCAGTATCCCTGATCAAACTTTTGACAAGTCATTAAAATTCAAAATAAAATTAATTTAAAAAAAACTGCAATAATTAATTTCTTAATTTCAAATAACTCTTTTTAAACGGGAATTTATACAATGATCCTGGATCAATGATGTGGATCTTGACATGCGTATTAGTGGGGTCCATATATTAGGATCTTGACATGCGTATTAGTGGGGTCCATACATTAGGATCTTGACATGCGTATTAGTAGGGTCCAAATAATTAAAACTCAACACACATGTCAAAATCCTAATGTATGGACCAAAATCCACATCATTGATCCAGGACCATTGTATAAACACTCCTTTTTAAACACAAAAAAATCTAAAAAAAATACAAACAATTTAAGAGCCGTTATAATGTATAACGTCACGGGGCAAAATTGCAATTTTGCCGCACTAGTACTAATACAAACCGGTCCTTTAAAGGCACCGACCAAGGGGCGTTTAAGTAAACACACCCACATTCAAATCCGACCGTTGGAATGAATCTCCAAAATCCCTCGATTCAAAAACAGATCTTCCATCTTCTCTCTCTCCAATTCAAGTCAAAAAAATCCCCTCTCTCGCTCTACAAACTCCCAATCATGGCAGAAGAAAGCTCAAATCCATCATTAATGGAGCCCAAATCGATCCACCCGCTCCACCAGATAGCCGAAACCCCAACCCATAAGCTCCTCCTGAAGCAATGGCTCAAAGAGGAAGAACTCATCCTCAACCGAGCATCTCAGAAAGAAACCCAGATCGATTCGATCCGCAAAGAAATCACTCAGCTCTACCTCTTCTTCTTCCTTTTCCACTCGATTTCGCTTCTCCTCCTCTTCAATTCCGCCTCTCGAGATCCGATCTCACCTAATTCCGCCTGTAGGAGATCGTGGATTCCGTCAATTTGCGCCGTGCTTTGTTCTTTGGGGATTTTTTGGGCGGTTAGGTATAAGACCGATTGCGAATCTCACATGGAGAAATTGCTTGAGCGGGAGAAAGAGGATCTGAAATTGCTGGCGAAATGCGTCGAGGAATTGAAGAAGAAAGGTGTTGAATTCGATCTGTTGAAAGAAGTCGATGCGTTGAGGAGAGCGAAGAGTATGCGAGTCGATTCGTCGCCGAAAGTCGGGGTTCGGAAATGGTCTGCCAAGGATTTCGTTACTTTGTTCTTTTTAACTGTTTTGTGTTTGGTTTTGGGATTGATGAGGATGATTTTGTGTAGTTGAGAGGGTTTCGATTCGGGTTTTTTCAATCGTTTGATTCGGAATTGGGTTGCTAAAGTGTTTTTTTTATTTTTGGAATTTGAATTGCAGAATGATTTGTTCTGCTTATTGTGAAGGGATTTTTGGTGTAATGGAAAAGGAAATTAAATAAATTTTATCTTAATTGTGATTTATGTACTTGGTCTATGCATGAATATGTGATTTACTATAGGTTCATACCAAAATACAACAAGAATAATTGATATGTAGTGCAGTAAAAGATAAACATTCGACATGAGAATCTATTTAACGAGTCGAATCGACTCGACTTATATGGGCTCGACTTGGCTTGTAAAATATGACCAGACTCGCTCGAAACTCGTCGAAATTAAAACATATTTAAGATGGGCTCGAGTTTGTAAGTTTGCGAGCCTAAACATGCTCATTTACTCGGGTTAAATTCTTTGACTATTATTTTTCAAATACACATATTGATAAAATAAAGATTTAAATTATAATAAAAATATAAAGTATGAATAAAAAACATGATTTGAAATAATCATTTGGTTACACAAAGTCAATAAACTAAATTTTTATTTAAAAAAAAATGAAGAATGTTTTCTTTCGGAACATCTCCATATTCATCACCCTAATATTAAGTAGAAAAATATTTTAAAATCATCTACGAATAATTATTATACATCATATAATTTGTTTTTCACTAGTATACTAAGTAGAAAAATTATTTGAACATATAATTCCAAGCTTTCGAACCGAATTTTATAAAATTTGTCTTATCTTGTTAATATCTCGAGTCAAGCTTTGACCAAGCTTAACAGAAGAGAATTTTGAACTGTTTGCGAGACATTGATCTTTGTTAACTCCATTAAACCCAACATAGTGTAATTTTGTTACACTCTTTGTGAGGCACACAAATATTTTGTTACACTTTTTATATTGCATATATGTGTATTTTTTATAGTCAAATACATTTTATTCCTTCAACTTAGCAAGTTTTATAAAGTATCGCTCTCAAATTCACACTTGTTTTTACTAGCCAACTTGAAAGAAATTTACTTGCGAGCTCTTTAAATTGTCACATGTCAACATCTGGTTGTAGGGGGAGTCTTGGGTGGTTAGTCAACCCTCCGACTCTGAGAAACATCATTAACAAAGGTGTATCGCACCTGTGCAATTTAGGGTTTTGTCCATTATATTTGAAGTAGCTAAAAAAATTATTGATTTAATTTTGCCCTTTTATATATCTCTTAATATCTCATTATAATGATACTTAATTGTTTATATATCTAATACCTTCATAGTAATTCTATTAGATTATAGTTGAAATATATTTATGAATTCTAATTATGTGTCTTGTATTTACACAGTGTTAACTTGTATTTTTGTTTTTTATGATTTATTTTAAATATTATTAGTAAAATGAAAAAAAGTTTATTATTAGGATGTTTATACAATTTAGGATTAATAAAAATATATGTAATTTACATGTCATTATTTCGTTTTTTCAATCGTTTTGTATATGAAAATATCTATAATTTGTAGCCATTTGTTTTCTATAATGTAATATCCTTATTCAATGGTATACAATTTGATTCCGTGGGAGTAGTCTGAAACGTAATATTTACTTATTCCGATTTTTCTGGTTGTTCATCTAATCAAAATATGAAAATCCAAAATACTTGTCGTTCTCAAAATTTCATGTATTTTTTCTATCATTCTTCTAAGTATACCCTTATTTACTCTTATGTTATTTTCAATAGAGAAATAAATAAGACATCAACTTGAATTAGATTTAAAGATAAATTGGTATTTTCAAACCCTTATTCATTGTTTTATTAAAAAATGTGAAATGTGTACTATAGTTAAAAAAAAAAAGGAAGGAGGGGGTAGTTTATAAAAGGCAACATGTATAGTCAACTATTTACTTTACTTATTTTAAGTGTCAATTTTACTCATTCCCTCTCTAATGATTGGCTTTGGCAAAGTGAAAACCATGATTTTTAAAACCGGATCAATCATCGAACCGGTGAAGATGATGGTTCATGGGTTTAAAGTTCAACAGAATTAAATAGGTGGTCGAACTGGATTTTCTAAAAACTTATCAAATATTAATATTTTTTATAATTCGATATCAAACAAATAATATAAATTTCACTGTTTCAATAATTAATAATATTTTTAATGTTAATACTTTACATACAAAGTTTATTCATTAAATAAAAAAACACAACATAATAATTAATGCAATTTGATGAAAAATGGAGGTTAGATTATTTTGTATTCAACCAAATTTAATTCAAATGAGATCATATATTATAAATTAAAATTTAAAAACTAGTAAAAATCATTTTATATTATAATTAAACTTAGGTTTAGAGAATAGACTTGTAAATAAGATTTTCAATACATAAATTTAATGAAAAATGTATTGTAAATTCAATATCCTTTTATAAACTAATAAATAAATATTACTTTGATTTTGAAAATTTTACATCAAATATCACAATTCAATTTGAATTGAAAAAAATATTAGTATTTAAATAAGATATGGTGAATTCATTTATACAATACACTAAATAAATAAAGTAAATACGTAATTTAAAATTACGTAAAAGTTTTATATAGATATAATAAAAGAAATATAATACAAATGTATATCAAATAAGTATTGTAGTTGAGTGTTAGGTATAAAGGATAACAAGTTGCAGGTCTTGGGTTCGATTCCTCCCTATTACAAAAAAAATTAGAAAATATTATTTTTAACAAGGATAGTGAACCAACCGGTTGACTCTGTCGGTTTCCAGTTCGACCGGGTCCAACTAACCGGTTTAACCGGTCAACGTCTGGTCTTTGACCAGACAGAAAACCGAGTGAAAACCGACCGGATCAGTGGCCGGTTCCAACCCGGTCCGACCAGCCGGCCTGATTTCAAAACCATGATGAAAACACAACATTTTTTTAACGTTTATCCTAATGTCCTATATATTAGGAGTCTCGATTTTTTACCTCCCGTAAGTGGACCTCTAGCACCGCCACTATCTGGTTGGAAAGATTAAATAGGAAAAATGACATCTTTAAAAAGTCAAACCAACTGAAAAGCTATATGCGACTTACATGAAGCTCACAAGTTCACTTTTCAAAATTGAGGTGGTTACAATAGATACGTTCAGTGCCAGTCTTGGGCAAGAGGCAAGGCGTGTGCCAGCTTAGGGCTCATAACTATAAGAAGCCCAAAATTTTTTAATTTTTAAAAAAAAAATAATTTTTAATGTTATTTTTCAATATTCAAAATTCTTTTTTAGTAGAAAATAGCAAACATGAAAACCCTGTTTTGTAAAATTATTGTTGTTGATATATGATGTTATGATTTATTGTTGTTGTTTGATGTTTATTACTAGCTCGCTGATCAGTACAACGTGTTAGATTAAAATATGATCTGCTTTAATTGTTAAAGATGTAACATTATTAAATGAGTATATTTTAAATCCATAGTAAATCAATTAAAATCATTAAAATTTTTCATAAAAATATCAATTTATCGGATTTTCAAAAAAAACAAATAAATTCTTAATAAAAAGTAATTTTTAAACATCATTTGTAAGTAATAAAAGACTTTCTATTCATAACTTATCTGCTTTTTTATTAGAATAACAAAATTTAGTTTTTCATTAAACAACTAAACGAAGCTGAAATTATATTTGTCTTTGTACTTCACTAATTTTTGGTTTCATTTTATTGAAAAACAATTAAATTTTTCGTAGGTTAATTAATTATATATGGTATCTTAGAAGTAAACAATAACTTTCATTTGGTCTAATATATGCTTCCTATATTATTTTGCTTCCAAAAGTATCAGAATCGGGCCTGGATATGTAAAAGTTGAGGACAACACGTGCAAAACTTGTCAAGTGGGGGATAAATATGCATTAAGCCTTATTTTATGGTACTAACTATTGGGATTTAATTTTTTTACAAAGTGAAAGTTACTTTGGGCTTCATCACCATTAAATTAGCATGAAAATAAAGTAACACAAGTAACAACATAAATTACCTCAAGATTACTTGATAGTTGGAAAACCCAACACAATTAGAACAATACAGGGCAAACTTAAAAAGTATAACATGTGATTTAATTATTTTCTTATATGTTGCATGTGAATTTCTTTTTTGAAACGGGACTGTGATTTCAAAATTTTGTAAAATTAATGAAATATTACTTTTCTCATTAAAAATAATAATGTAACAAAAGAAATTTGAGTTAATTCAACATCCTCTGTTTTAACATATTATTTAAGGATTATAGAGTTCATTTTATTACAATTGTTTAAAGTTATTATTATATAATTAATTAAAAAATTAGTTGCAGTACTTAAAAATTGCAAAATTTATTACTAACGTATATTGTGATTTATAACTAACCTGAAAAATACACTTTAAAATGGTCAACAACATTACCCTTTTCAAACGTAATTTCAAATTAACCATTTTTTTTTCCTTTTTTTTACTAACTTTTGAAAGCATAAATAATTTTTTCAAAAAATACCACTTTCACCATTTTCAAAATAAAAATCAAACCTCAAGTCATGTTTTTGAAGTTAATTCAAACTAGACATGTTCCCAGACCAGCCTGCCGGCTAGGCACATCCCGAACCCAATTGAACCGTGCTTGGACATTTATTTTTCTACCAAACTCGGCTCAAGCTTGAGCCTGCTAAAACTCGAAGTTCTAAAGGTCGGGTTTGAGTTTTGTATGAATACTCGAGACCAACCCGGTCAAAAATAATTTTATTTATTATATATAATGTTATATACTTCATCTGTCTACTAAATATTGTCGTTTTAACTTGTCTACTAAATATTGTCGTTTTAACTAATTCACAGTTTTTAAGATAACAACTAATCAAATGAGATGATTTACTAATTTACCTTTTTATAAATGTTCTATTCAATTTTCAAGATTATTAATTTGTTCAATAAAAACAATTTGACCTATAATCTTCTCTTGTTATTGGAGATTAGAATATAATTATCTTGGAAGTTGAACAAATTAATAGAGGTAGGAATGGAAAACTTGGAAAAAAAACATCTTGAAAATACAAAATGACAATAAAAAAGAGATAACGAAATCCCTCTAAAACGATAATATTTAGTAGATGGAGGGAGTACTATATTTAATAATTATTTTATACTAGCATATCTTAGTCTTTTTGTACTTTGTAAACAGTGCAACGATAAATCATAAAGACAAATGAAGTGAAGAATGACAAGAAGTCCATATACAACTGTGATTAGTCTAGCACTTGATCTTTTACGATGGCAGTTGTGAAACAATAAAGAGTCACATATCATAAATATCATAATTGACTGGTCCAATGGATAAAGTTGTGTTCCAACTTGTCCTAAAAAAATCTCATGTCCCCCTAAATTTTCAAAACGATTTCGTAGCTATCTCAATTTTTAAAAAGTCCATCTTTGAACTCCTCCTTTCAATCCCAACCACACAACAAGTAAAGAGTGAAATACAAACGCTGCCAATGCGACACGTGACATTTATTTTAAAAAACTCAAAATCAAACCAACACTTTAATGTCTTCTTCTTCTTCTTCTCATAATATTAAAACAAAAACATTCATTCAACTTTTGTTTTTCTTTAGAAATTCTCAAAATCTCCCCGTTAACAATTTTTAAACTAGAATATGTATAATTCAGTATTCAATTTCATGAAAAACAATGTTAACAGAGTAATCAAAATACTTAAATGGTGTTTCTGCAGAAGGCATTCATGCATAGAAACAACAACATTATCATGAGTAACACATTGAGCCATAACCCAATCATCTTCAAAATTTTGCAAAATCAAAAGCCTTTTCTTTCGAAAACCCCTTTTCCATTCTTAAGCAAAATATTCCATCCATATTTTTACCAGATCTCAAACTTTAAGCCATTGCAGTCGTCCAATGCTAGTGATCCTCTAGCCATGTCTCTGGGAGAAGAGGAATAACTTTTGTCGAACCAGTATATTTCTATAATAATGAAAAGAAGAAGCGTTTACTATGTCTTCCTCGTCTGGGAGAAATTCGTTCAATGTAGAAGTGCGGTGGTCGCTGTCATCAACCCGGTTAAGGAGGGTGATGGTGAGATGAACTTTCTTTCAATTTTTGTTCCAGATTTTTTTAATGTTGAAAGGTTAGCACGCGCACATAAATGTCAAACCTTCCATGTGAGCTGACATGTAGAAAAGAGTCGGTGCACTTTTCGAAAGTTGAGGTAGCTATAAGATCATCTTGAAAGTTCAGGAGGGCACAGGATTTTTTGGGCCAAGTTGAGACATCTTATGATGCAATATTAGACCTAATTGATTCCACCACAACACCAAAATGATAGTGTTGTTGATGAGCTTCTCAAAACTCATCATCCAGATGGTAGCGTTGTTGAATTCCACCGCCTATCATTCTATATTTTTATATGTTATACAGTAATAAAGATTTATCATTTTGCTTCTATTTAATTCAAATAAAAAAAATTATCATAACAGAGATTAAGATAATTTTATTTATGAATTTATGAGGAAATGACCGAGTAAGCCGTGCTCACTATGAGCAGATCCAACAGATCTTTTAATAGGCTGTAGTATATCATTCCATGTAAAATGCTTTGTGGGCTGGGCTTTAGGAAATGGAAGAAGATGAACTCATTGTAAATGTGGGTGTACATGAGTGGATATTAGGCTATCCATGATGCATGGACCATATAATAAGGACCATGCCCCGAGAATCATTCTCTTGTATGCTTGACAAGTTTTTTAAAAATCATCTCATAGCATTATTTCTTATTATTTTATTCATTTTGGAACACATATCAAATATGCAAGAAAAAGATCATTAGGACCTGGACCAATTCGAAATGAGTCCGGAAGTGTGTAATTACCTCAAAAGGTAAAATATACATACAGTATACGATCATGTGAATTTTTTGAATAAAACTCACGGGAGTATTCTAAACCTAAAACTAGAGGAGTTTTGCACAGTCGATCTACAATCTATATTGAGTATTTTTTAAAAACAATGCGAAACGCATTTGCTAAAAAATAAAAAAGAAAGCCCATGGAAATCCAACTGTCCTTTCAGATTTACTCAACGCTGAGAAAATAAAAAAGAAAGTCCATGAAAATCCAACTGTCCTTCTGGATTTACTCAACGCAGTTACTCGCTTTGTCTACTAAATATTGTCGTTTTAACTAATTCACAGTTTTTAAGATAACAACTAACCAAATGAGATGATTTACCAATTTACCCTTTCATAAATATCCTATTCAATTTTCAAGACTATTAATTTGTTCAATAAAAACAATTTGACCTATAATATTCTCTTGTTATTGGAGATTAGAATATAATTTATCTTGGAAGTTGAACAAATTAATAGGGGTAAGAATGAAAAACTTGAAAAAAAACATCTTGGAAATACAAAATGATAATTAAAAAAAGATAACGAAATCCCTTTAAAATGACAATATTTAGTAGACGGAGGGAGTATCTAATAAAATTCTTGTTTTCTCTCACTTTTTTGAATTTTAACAATTTTTTATTTCAAAAAATATAATGTTTCCGGTTCCACATTCCACATTCCACTTTAACAATTTCTTTTTGTTTTATCATCCATTTATAATGAATTTTTAATCTTGCTGACTTTTAGGCATATCTTTCAAGTGAACCCGTAAAACTGACACAAATGTGCATAAATTTTAAATTTTAAATTTTAAATGACCAATTGCTATTTTTATTAGGGACAATATTTTCATATAAATATAAAAAATAAGTCAAAGTGCTCAGTTTTATTCGGATTTTGATCCTGAATAATGCCCCTAGAGATGAATAATAATAAAATATAGTTGGGTTAAGATTTAAATCCCAAAATGTAGTTGTTTTAACCAAGAAAGAAATGACAAAAAAAATTTCGGTTCTTAATTGTACAAGAACCGAAATATTTTTTATCATTTCAGTTCAAATTTTTTTTTTATAATTTTTTTTATTAAAAGTGTAAGAACCGAAACATAAAGTTTCGGTTCTTACACTTCGCTACAACCGAGGCAGACAAAGTCTGCCACGGTTGCAGCATGTCAAAGAACCGAAACTTTATGTTTCGATTCTTTGACATTTTTATTTTTATTTTTTTTAATTTTGTTTTATTTATTTTATATTGTTGTGTAAGAACTGAAACATATTGTTTCGGTTCTTACACTATAAAACCGCTCCACAAACCATAGATTTATCTGCATTCATTTTTTCCAAACTCATTACTCACCTCTCCTCTTATTTTCTCTCTAGTTCTACTGCATCATTTGCACCCTCTACTCTTATTTCTGACTAAGTGTATCAGGTAAAAAAAATCTAACTTCAATTTCTTTTTCTATTTAGTTAATAATGAGTAAATTCTAAGTTCATGATATTTTTATACAGGTTTTGGTTCAAACATACATCTAAAGGTATGTAACTAAAATTCAAAATCTTAATTTTGTTATTTTCTTTATCTGTAATTTT
>CATIWQ010599640.1:0-67408 GCA_949673415.1 Euphorbia schlechtendalii
AATGACTTTTCTAAGTCTAGTGCAAATGAATTAAGACGATTATATAAACTTGGATAACAATAATACTATGCTTAGTACGGGTCGCTCTCACATAGCCATATTTAGCAAGTTACCATTCCAAAAATGTTGGCTCACTAAACAACGTCATAATCACAGATCCAGTGGTTATACACAATCTCGTTAACACCAAAATCACTCTTAAAGTTAACGCAAAAGCATATAACTTTATTAATATAAAAAAACTCAACACGAAATACGCAATATGACACATAGACTTATCATAAACTTCGAAATAGAAAGTATAAGTAGAAAACAAAGCAAAGTTGTAAGGTATGCAAGTGAAAGCTAAAGTTGATCAAACCATATACACTCTTTAATTGGAGTCATCAATTCCCACAATTCATGCGTCTGCTTTGAATTCGATCTCGGCCAGTACAGAACCTCTGCTAGGATGCTATTCTTTGTGAATATCGAATAAATGAATATTGAAGAAAGAAAACTTTTATTGATAAGTGATTTGCAACTACACTTATACAACAATCGCTCGAATATGTAGAGGAATCTAGTGATCAAAATAAGGTTCAAATCACTTATACATTTTCTCACTAATTTAGAATGAAGCGAAATCTACTCAATTTTCTCTCTATCTATGCACACATTATGCACTATTTTTCCACACAACACCACCCACGAAATTGGTGTGATTTGAACCCTATTTATAGAGTACGAAGGGTTGCGTCTATTCAAACGAAGAGTCGTGTCTATTAGCGAAGAGTTGCATCACTTCATTGTGATTGGATGCAAAGTCTTATCCTTATCCTTAATGGAAAGGCACCTTTTCATGATTGGTTGACTTCCGAAGGGTGTTTTTCCAGCTGGTAGTTGATGGCGATTGATCGTTCTTATCCGACGGTTGAAAGAAGAGAAGAGTTGACCAAAAAACCATCAAGGTCGCGGCCACGAATGTATGTCACGATTGTGAATACTTGGTTGGCAACTTTCTACTGCGAAGCTTAACAAGTCGTAACCGCGATATATGTGTCATGATCATGGTTCGAGGAACTCCAAATCTACTAAATAATTACTTAAGAAACTTAGCAACTACTCTAGCATCATTCTTACTATATGCACTAGCTTCAACCCATTTCGAAACATAATCAACTGCAACCAGAATGTAATTATTACCATTGGAGGTTGGAAATGGTCCCATGAAATCTATACCCCAAACATAAAAAAGTTCTACTTCTAAGATGTTTTTTAATGGCATCTCATCCCTTCGACTTATATTTCCTGTTCTCTGACAATTATCACAATTCTGAACAAAATCTCTAGCATACTTGAACAATGTTGGCCAATAAATCCACTTTCTAAAACTTTAGCAGTAGTTTTTGCTGGTCCTAAATGTCCTCCATATATGCTATCATGGCAATGACTTAAAACTGAAGAAAAGTTAGTATCATCTACGAATAATACCGTCAGCACAAACCTTAAATAAGTAAGGGTCATCCCACATAAATGATCTAATATCCTTAAGAAATTTCTTCTTACCATTAGAATCTAAATCAGAGGATAAAGTATGCGTAACTAAATAATTTGCATAGTCGGCATACCATGGACTAACAGTTTGTTTGATAGACATAAGATTTTCATCTGGGAAGAATTCATTAATATTACCAGTTTCACTTATAGGTCTCTTATTTACTTCCCTTTTTATCCCTTATTTCTAAGTCAAATTCTTGTAAAAGAATGATCCACCTAATTAATCTAGGTTTGGCATCTTTCTTAGCAAACAAATACCTCAAAGCAGCATGATCTATATAAATTATTATTTTAGACCCAATCAAATATGATCTAAACTTATCACATGCATATACAATTTCTAATATCTCTTTTTCCGTGGTCGTGTAATTGAATTGTGCAAAGGACAAAGTGTGACTAGCATAATAAATTGCATGCAAATTCTTTTCATACCTTTGATCTAAAACACAACCAACAGCAACATCACTAGCATCATACATCAATTCAAATGGTAGAGACCAATTTGGTTTTACAATTATGGGTGCTGAAACTAATGCTTGTTTTAAAGTGTTGAAGGCTTTTAAACAATCATCAGAGAAATCGAATTTCACCTCTTTAACTAATAAATTAATTAAAGGTTTAGCTATAACCAAAAAATTCTTAATAAACCTTCTATAAAATCCATCATGGCCTAAAAATGATCTTATTCCCTTAACATTTATGGGAGGAGGTAATTTCTCAGTGATCTCAGTTTTCGCTATATCTACATGAATTCCCTTCTCATCTATCTTATGACCTAAAACTATACCTTCATTAACCATAAAATGACATTTCTCCCAATTCAATACCAAATTAGTTTCTTCACATCTAGCAAGTACTTTATCCAAATTTCCTAGACATTTTTCAAAAGAATCTCCATATACAGAGAAATCATCCATGAAAACTTCCATAATATCCTCAACATATTTACTAAAAATAGCAGAAACACACATCTGAAAAGTAGCCGGAGCATTACATAACCCAAAAGGAATTCTTCTATAAACAAATGTTCCAAATGGACATGTAAAAGTGGTTTTGTCTTGGTCATCTGGCTTAATATGAATTTGAAAGTATTTAGAGAATCCATCAAGAAAATAGTAAAATGCATGACCTGATATCCTTTCTAACATTTGATCTATAAATGGTAAAGGGAAATGGTCTTTCCTAGTGGCTGCATTTAATTTTTTATAATCTATGCAAACTCTCCATCCAGTTGTTATCCTAGTAGGAACTAAGTTACCCTTTTCATTCTGAACTACAGTAATACCTCATTTTTTCAAAACACATTGAACAGGGCTGACCCACTCACTATCTGAAATTAGATAGATAATTCCTGCATCTAGCAACTTAATAATTTCCTTTTTAACAACTCCCTTCATGTGAGGGTTTAATTTTCTTTGCCTTTCTATCTTAGGTTTACTATCATCTTCCAAATTTATGGAATGCATTACCATATTAGGACTAATCCCTCTAATATCGAAAATTTGCCAACCAATACTCCTAATTCTACCCTTTATTATCTCCAATAATGCTTCTTCCTGCAGTCTAGATAACTTACTAGAAATGATAATGGGTAGGGTAGTGTTGCTTCCTAAAAATGCATATTTCAAATGACTACGCAATTGCTTCAATTCTACTAAAGGTGGTTTATCTATAGAATGTGGTGTAGGATCATCTTCTCTAACTAATTTTTTAGTTTCAGAGAAATATTCTAAATTTTCAAGGGATTTAGATGTTGACTCTTCATGAGATGTAACATGACAAATTTCATCTACGTATGTATCAATTAGGTTATCAATCATGTAATCTCCACAAAACTTATCCTAGTGTATGTTAGCAAACATTTTGACTCAAGACAAAATAAAATAACAAACAAATATATAAATGAAATAAAAGCAAAATAAAAATGTACCGTACTCCAGTAATTTAATCTTTAAAACACAATTGACTTCCCCGGCAACGACGCTAAAAACTTATTCGCAAGCTTTTAACTCTACTAATTCTGAGGGCCAATATTGTATAACGAAGCCAAAAACCTTGTTCCCCACTTCTCTATCCGATAAGATAAAAGTTCAAAATACAAACAGGGGTTGTCAGTACCGCTTATCAAAATAGAAAAATGGTGACCACTGCAAGTATACAGTAACGATGTAGTTTTAAAAGATATCGATCCCACATGTAAGGAATTCGATTCTAAAGACTAACAAGAGTAACGGAACAAAGAAAATAAAATAGGTAATTTTATTGTTGTTGGGTTGGTTGGAATATGGTAGTAGATAAATGTATAAATAGATTAGAGTAGAAGAAATCGATATAGATTATCCCTACAAACAAGTATAACAAAGAAAACATGCAAAATCATCAAAGATATTATGTACACAAGACTACTTTAACATATTTGGTTCTAGACACTCAGATATTCAATTATTCACCGCAGAGCAACACATGAAATGACTTTTCTAAGTCTAGTGCAAATGAATTAAGATGATTATATAAACCTGGATAACAATAATACTATGCTTAGTATGGGTCGCTTTCACATAGCCATATTTAGCAAGTTACCATTCCAAAAATGTTAGCTCATTAAACATCATTATAATCACAGATCCAGTAATTATACATAATCTCATTAATCCCGAAATCACTCTTAAAGTTAACTCAAAAGCATATAATTTGATAATATAAAAGACTCAACACGAAATACACAATATGACACATAGAAATATCATAAACTTCGAAATAGAAAGTATAAGTAGAAAATAAAGCAAAGTTGTAAGGTATGCAAGTGAAAGCTAAAGTTGATTAAACCGTATCCACTCTTTAATGGGAATCGTCAATTCCCGCAATTCATGCGTCTTCTTTGAATTTGGTCTCAGCCCATACAGAACCTCCACTATGATGTTATTCTTTGTGAATAAGAATAAATGAATATTGAAGAATGAAAACTTTTATTGATAAGTGATTTGCAATTACACTTTTACAACAATCGCTTGAATATGTAGAGAAATCTAGTGATCGAAATAAGGTTCGAATCACTTACACATTTTCTCGCTAACTTAGAACGAAGCGAAATCTACTCGATTTTCTCTCTATATATGTACACATTATGCACTATTTTTCCACACAACACCACCCATGAAATTGGTGTGATTTGAACCCTATTTATAGAGTATGAAGGGTTGCGTCTATCCAAACGAAGAGTCGTGTCTATTGGCGAAGAGTTTCATTACTTCATTGTGATTGGATGCAATGTCTTATCCTTATCCACAATGGAAAGGCACCTTTTTATGATTTGTTGACTTCCAAAGGGTGTCTTTTCGGTTGGTAGTTGATGGCAGTTGATGGTTGATCGTTCTTATCCGGCGATTGAAAGAAGAGAAGAGTTAACCAAAAAACAGTCAAGGTTGAGACTGTGAATACTTGGTTGGCAACTTTCTGTTGTGAAGGTTAAAAAGTCACGACCGCGATATATGTGTCACGATCGTGACATGCCTACTGATCTTTGACATCTTCGATCCTTTGCCAATTCCTTAAGTTTCACACATCTTTTTGCACATTTTTCACTCTTTTTGTATAGGTTTCCAACTTTAATCATTTTGCTTCCAAGATTTACCTAGTTCCTACATTTGCATAAAAACAACTACATACCACGTGAAATCTTTTATATGAAGTATAAAATGACTCTAAACCATAGTGTTTAATGATTGAAAATATCATGATTATAAGTGTAAATAGACACTTATCACCCCCTCCATAAAAATTTCCTCATAATGCACACAAGTTTCTTATTCACCGCTTCCGATAATTTAAAAAGAGATAATAAATAATCGCAAGATATGATGGTACCGATTTGATTAAAACCTCGCGAACCGGCATAAGAGAGACATTTGTCTTTCCAAGAAGCTAAACGCTTCTGGACAATGCATCCCAATTTCCAATATTCAAACAGTTGTAAGATAGAGGAGTACCAAGATAAGAAATTGGAAATTTTTTCAACTTGCAACCAAGACTTGAAGCAGCCGAATGTAAGGTGGCATGGTCAACATTAATACCAGGGAGAGAGCTTTTGTGATAGTTGATCTTGAGACCGGAGATGAGCTCAAAACAACCAAAAATTCTAATAAAAGCCAAAATGAGAGACGTATCCGCCGGAAGGAAGCAAATTGTGTCGTCCGCAAATTGTAACAATGAGATGTCAGGTAAATCGTCTTCAATTTTGAATCCTGAAAGAATTCCCTCTTGGATACTAGTTCAATAAGTTGCTTCAGCCCCTCTACTGCTAGGATGAAAATAAATGGAGATAAGGGATCGCCTTGTTACATACAAATAAATGTTGATAAATTAATTTGCATTGATTAGGAAGGAGTTCTTGTAAAAGTATTTAGGTTTCGGTGTTTCAAATTGTTCCAAAAATTCCTCTATCTTCCTGAATTTTTAAAGTGATCATGTAATTACCTAAATTTTTAAAAAGTATCAACATTTTACTCCCTAAACGTCACATGTCAGCTTTTGATTGAAGTGATAAAATGACATTTTAAAAAAAATTAATATGCAATGTTCAGGGAGTAAAGTAATGCACTTTTTAAAAATTAAGATAATTACGAGTTCACTTTAAAAATCTAGAAGAATAACGAATTTTTCGTAACAACTTAAAACATTTCTTAATACATCATCCCAAATATTTATAATTGAGAAATAATACGTTAATGTTAGTTAATAATTATAAATTATAATAATATTATTAGATTATTTATCAATATTTGGATTGATCAAAGTCTATTATTTCATTATTTTATTGGATGTTGATTTAGACAAACATAAAAAAGTTTCAAAAAATATTGTAGAAGATGGATATGCATGATACGTAAGCATGGGAAGAAAGAAATTGGATGGTGACATACTATCCAATTCCACGTGCTATATTATTAGGCATGTGGTCCCACTCCTTCATATAATAAATTAATTTTTTTTACCATCACAGTTTTCTTTTGTTTTATAACCAAGCAAATAAAAATTGAACAAACAACTTTACTGGTTCTCGACGGTAACGGCGTCGCATTATCTGCTATTTATTCCCTTCAGACTGCCCATCTCCCTCTGCCGATCAATACGGGCATTTATTAACTACTCCACTTGAATTATTTCTGTCCTTTCCCTCCTTTTTTTTTTCTCTCTTTTAATTATTTTAATACATCTATATTTTAATAACTTAAACATGCTTTTCATGACAAAAGAACATTTATTTCTTAGATTAAAATTTTTTATGAATTTTTCGCTCTAAGATACTTATATTTAGTTTATGAGAATATATTTTCTTCCCAATTTTTTTTTTATTTTTACTACTTAAAACTGTATATTGAAACTATTTTTTTATTACAAATGATAAATGTCTTCACTGGAATAATTATATTTTGTACTTAATCAAAATTTGAGCTCCCTGCAATGTATTTAGTGAGATTCAAATTTTGATATCATCTTAAAATTGAATATTAAAAGTTAAGTTTAATAGTATAATTTAACTATATTATAAATAACATTTTAGGTTAAATAACTATTAACACGAAAAAACTCATAGTTAGATATTTTGATTTAGGCCTTGTTCTTTTCAATTACAATTCAATTAAATTCAGTTCAGTTAGACTCAACTATGTGTAGTTATAAATTTACACTGAATTAAGTTAAAATTAAGTTAATTCAATTAAATTAAGTTAAGTTAAGTTCAGTTAACTTTAATTCAGTTCAACTTTTAAAAATTGAAGAGAACATTACTTTATTTCATAAGAAATCTTTATCTTGAAGGAAATCAGTTTGTTATAATAGTTTATAAGTTTAAATTTATCAAATATTTAAAATGTTACTTTATGTTATTAGAAAAGTTTAAAAATGCTCCTGAGAAAATAATAAGAAGGTCTTCATTAATTTTCCTTTTACATTTTTTTAGCTACGATTGATATTGAATTTAATGATAATATTTAACAAATTACAAAGTAATTTTATAATATAATTAAGGGTATACTTAAAAAAGTGATATGTAGTTTCACTCATTTATAAAACGAAATCTTTTTTTTCTGTCAAAGGGTATATTGTTTCAAAAAGTTTGCAAATAAAAGATTTTCAATATTAAATTATGTCACAATAAAGAGTAATCTTGTTCATTTTCAACTAAAATTTTGTGAGTTGATTAATAAAATAATACAATGCACAAAAATGATAAATTTCGAAATTTTTTGAGCAGTGCAAAATATTTTTTTAATTAATATATGATAATAAACTTCAAAAAATCGTTAAAAATGAAAAATTTCCAAACATACTAAAATCGTGACATATAATTTTTAATGAATAAGATTTAATTACTAAAATGTCCCAAGAGCTAAGTTTGACTCAACAGTCGTAAGACTTCAGATTATGTTGGATTGTTTAGTTGTGGGAGTCCACCTGCAAGACATATTAAAAACAAGTGAAGGTCGGGGCTTTTATCCCGGGAAACCTCCAATGATTAAGTCAGCGATGAATCAATTACGGTAGATTTTGTGTTTCATGGAGAAATTGAGAGTAAGAGAAAATGGAATTAAAAACCTGTTACAGGGCTCCCCTTCCTCCTTTTTATAAGCCTTGCTGAATCCCCCAAATCCAGGAGATTTGAAATAGTCAAAACATGATTGTGATCCCTAGAATCAAGGGAGACCAGGTTTGACTCTCATCTGTTCCTTGATTTTAGGAAGCGGTTACACAAGTGGCAGCTCTTTAGCTAGGTGGCCACCGTCTCGCTCAGTGAGATGGAAACATCCTCTTGAATTCACTTCGTGAAGCCACTGAGGTGGGTTCATCCATCTCAATAGATGACACCGTCTCAATGCTTGAGACCGAAACAGCGACTGCAAATGGGAGTAACGGTGTGGGCTAATCGAGGCGGAGTTTCACAAAATGAACCCTTTGTCATAATCCATGAGAGGATGTCATCTCACAAATATGTCCTTTTATCAGAAGTCCCCCCACAAGTTAGAGAAGCTTTTTAAAGCTTGCACCGTTGCAGGTATGATGTCAACCCAAATTGAACGTTTGGCGATTGCAATTTTGCTGCCAGATATTAGGGCGCTTCGTAAAACACACCACCCTACCCAATTGCATCACGTGTCTTTCTAGACACATTAGCATCTCTTCAAATTCAAAACCTTTATAAATGGTGTGTTTTCTTAGTTTTTCCCTTTCACTTCTGCAAAAATTTCTCTTTCTCCTGCGTTTTTCTGTGAGGATCAACCCAGTCCGGCAACCTTTGCAACCGCATCTCTGACCCAGCTACTCTTCCACTCTCCAATCTTCAAGTAAGCTCTTGACTAGCTTTTAATGATTTAATGTTTTAAATCTGTTTCTTATCGCGTCATCGATTTTCCTTGCAATCTGAAATGCATCTATTATCATGCTTAGAATTGATTATGGGCTAGGTTTTTACTACAATTGTTTGCTTTTGATGTTCCCTGCTAACATAGGCGCTGTCATGGTTTCGTAACCACTCCTGTTAGTCTGAAACAACCTTTTGCATGCTTAAACCTAAAAATGTCATCAGAACATCCCTTCATTTGGGAACTCCGGCCATTTTTGTTAATAAGATCGCCGTCAGCGGTTGTGTATAATAGTAAAAAATTTTTTAGGCATGTTAGGTTGCGTTTTAGGGTTTGGGGGCCATGTTTGGACTTGTAATTTAACTTGGGCCATAGCGCATGGAAGGCTCGCAAATTGAAGCGGACCTCCATGAGGCGATGTCTCTTTTGAATTCGCAATCTAATACTTCCTCATTTATTTAGGATGAGTTCTAGTAGCTCTAGTAGCGACGCCATTTTCGATAGAGCCTTTACTTGCTTAACAAAGCTCAACTTAAAATTGGACCACTTACTATCCCAGCCTATGACCATTGATAGAACTAACCAATGTCCCATTCTTAGGACTAAACGAAGGGCATGTAAGAAAATGACTGACCAACCTGTATCCCCCGATCGATGGCTTCCGGTTGATTTAGACGACTCGTTATTAAGAGTCGTAGATAAATATGATGGGGGCGATGGCTCAACAGAGGGAACCGGCCCAAACCAGGAAGTAGGGTCATCGCGTCCTTAGGATGTAACAAGGCAAGCTCGAAATCCTAAGCGGATAAGGAGGAGCCGAGCAAGAGGGCCTACGCCTGGTGTCCATCACTCACGAGGTGGACATATGTTTTGAGGCGCACGTTCACAAATGGCTTATTGGAAAACCATGCCTACTGTTGGCTCAATACGAGTATGTAGACACTCCTGTTGAAGGGTATTTCAGCATATATATGGAGCAAATTTGGGCCGGGTTTACCTACCCGCTTTCAGAGGAGATCGCGAGGCTCCTATCGGGTTGGGGGGTGTGTCCAGCTCAAATTCATCCTAATTGCTGGTCGGACATCATGGGTCATTACCAGATATGCCGCGGGCTTGGCCTTTACTTTGATTATGCCTTCTTTCGTCGGTTAGCGTTAATGAGGTGGAAATCATCGGAAGACCATCTCCACTTTAGTAGTAGGGATGGGTTCTACTTCTTCTTAGATCGCCCTCAGTCGATTCACAATTTCAAGTAGTACTTCTTTTATGTGAAAGTAAACCCAGCGTACCCACCATTTTTTACTCGCTGGAGAGAGGACATACCCGAGACGCTTTCTTTGAGGGGCTTTGAGTCGAACCCTCGTGTCGAAATCTTCTGTCGGTTGGAGCAGGGATGATGGTCATTAGCGACCATTGCCTGGGCCTTCCTGAATGATATCCAAGTCATCGGATGGGAGGGCATAGACTTTATGTATTATGATGGCGCGGTCGATATTTCTGGTGAGCTTATCTTCTCTTTTTTTATTCTTGTCTGAACAGAATGTCATCATCTCGCCTAAGCACTTCTCTTAACAAACAATTAGCTAATGGTATGAAGAACCTGAGCCATCAGAATCAAAGGAAGGAGGTAGAGAAGATAGACCTTACTTAGGACGATGTCACAAATACCGCCCCATTGAACAAGGTGGCAGCCTGTAAAAGGCCACGGGATGAAGTCCTAGTTAATGAGGTGGTGCCATCCTAGATGACACCTAAGTGGGTAAGACGTGAGTTAGTTATTGTATTTATTATTTTTTATATGATTAATCTTTTATTTGCACAGAGCCAAGAGGTGTCCTGCTCGGCCCAGCGCCAATCTACTCCTGCTACCTCGGCCTCCAATGCTACTAATTCCCTTCCTACTCTCTTCAAGGAGAGCCTCCTCGAGCTGGCTGGTCCTCAGGGCATGATCACGAACCCACAAGAACAATTGGCATTCTACCATGCACTTCCTTTGCCTCGGAAGAGGGAAGCTTACAAAGAAGAGTCAAGCGTTTGCTTGATGGGGGGGATAGTGGACGCCCTCTCTGATGTAAGAAATTTATCTTTAGGTTAATTCTATTTTGGCCAATGACCTCTTTATTCTGCAGGCTATGTCTTGATGTGTGGAGATGCATTGGAGGTCATCTATTCACGCTAAGGTGAGGGTTGAACTCCAAGTGGCCAAGGTAGATCTTCAAGCGGCAAGGAAAGAGGAGTTAGCGGCTAAGCAAAGTGAGGCAGAGGTGGTAAAGGCTCGTGATGAGGAGTTGGAGGTGGCCTCCAAGTAGAGGGAGACGGAGAAAGAGTTAGAGAGGCTTTGCAAGGCCCATGATCAATTTCTTCAACCTTTTGCTAACTTGGAGAAAGATGCCTCTTGTGCCCAGGGTGAAGTTCAGGAGGCTCAAGGGGAGGTTGAGGCTCTAAAGAAGGAGGTGCAGGAGAGGGACATCGAGCTGGATGGCGTCGTGGGCAAGATGGTAAAGATGGCTCGATTGTTTGGGTCTCGCCTCTTTCAGGTGGTGAGCACTCATTGGCCAGAGCTGGAGGACGCCATGGTGCCCTTTCCTACTTTTGAGGAGGTTCCCGACAGTCCTCTTGAGTTGGCTAACGATGATGACCTCCTAGGAGGATATGATCAGGCTTAGGATTAGTTTTTAAAATTTTGCTTTTTGTAACCTTTTCAATTTTTGTAACAACCATTTCCAATTTAATAGAGAAGTTGAATTTTTATCGATGCTTATTGTACTTGTGTGGTGCCTGCTCGTTTTGAGGGAATTTTGATAACATCAATAATTGAGCCAAGGTTTAAATACTTAGAGCGATGGTTACCTGTGTCAAGGGAACTTTAATAGAATTAAACAGGCTTAAAACACTTAGCGTAGTGGTTAGCCGTCTTGTGGGGACCTTATATTTAAAGACAGGGATTTTAACTTTAGATTCTCTCTTAAGGTTTAGCCTTTTGATAAGGTTGTCCATCTCGAGGGAATTTAACTTAGATTTTCTTTAAGGTTTAGCCTTTTGATAATGCTTACCATCTCAAGGGAATTTAACTTAGATTTTCTCTAAGGTTTAGCCTTTGAATAAGGCTTACCGTCTAGAGGGAATTTAACTTAGATTTTCTCTGAGGGTTAGTCTTTGAAAAAGGCTTACCATCTCGAGGGAATTTAACTTAGATTTTCTCTAAAGTTTAGCCTTTGAATAAGGCTTGCCGTCTCGAGGGAATTTCACTTATATTCTCTAAGGTTTAGCCTTTGAATAAGGCTTGCCGTCTCGAGGGAATTTATGTCATTGTGATGCAATAGCCATTTGGGGCATTTATATTACTACCGATAAAATAAAGGGAAGATTCAATCGTACTCTTTTATTGATATATATTTGGAACAATTTACATATAGATACAAGCTGATGCTATGTTAGCCAAGGTAGGTCTAGGGGAAGCCACCTCATTAAAAACCTTCCTAAGGAAAAAACCTAGTGGGAAAAAATCCAGGGGAAGGAAAAGAGTGTGGCGCCTAATTCCCTAGTCATTCGTCGTATTGTAATACGGTCTCAAGTTTGAGATGTTCCATGTTCTTGGTAGATTTTTGCCTTTGAGGTCGCTGAGCCGATATGTGGCTAGGCCTATGACTTCTATTATCTTGTACGGTCCTTCCCAATTTGCCTTTGCCTTTTCGGGATTGAGAAGCAGCGGTGTCTTTGAGGACCAGGTCTCCATCTTTGAGCCGTAGTCTTCTAACTCTACGTTCGTGATACTTGGCGATTTTTGCTTTATAGGCTACCATCCGGATGTAGGCTCGCTCTCTCCTTTCTTCGAGGTTATCCAAGTGGTGTTTTAGATTGATGTCATTTTCTCTTTAGTGTAGTAAATGACTCTGTCGGTCGGGGTGGCAATCTCCACAAGAATCATGGCTTTCATCCCATGAACCAGAGAATAAGGCGTCTCACTCGTTGGTCTGCATGGCGTAGTTCGATATGACCATAACATGCTAATGAGTTCGTCTAGCCAAGATCCTTTGTTTCCTCTTTCAAGGCATTTCTTGAGGCCTTCTCCCAATGTTCTGTTAGTGATGGTGTTGACCGCGACTACCTCAACCCATTTGGTAAAATGGTCAATCGTAACAATTACGAACTTTCTCTATCTGCTTGCCATTGGCAAAGGTCCCGCTATGTCGATTCCCCATGTCGAGAAGGGCCATGTGGTTATTAGTGGCCGTTGGCTAGCTTGAGGTAGGTGGTTTTCCTCGCATGTACCTGGCATGGGTGGCACCTCTAGACGTACTTCATTGTATTCACCTCCATTGTTTCCCAATAATAACCGGCTAGGCTGACTCTTTGTAACAGGGTGGAGGCCACCTGATGAGATCCGCAAATTCCTTCATGCGTTCATCAAGATACTCTTTCTTTGGGCTGGGGTGACGCATTTCTACAGGCGTTTGTATATGATCTTCTATAGAGTTCACCGTCTATCACAGAGTATCTAAGGGATTTTCACACGATCTTTGAGGTGGTTTCTGTGTCCTCGGGGAGCCATCCATCTTTGAGATAGGTTGTGATAGGATGATGCCAATCATCAATGTCTTCCTCAATGCATATCATGTGCTCTTCGTTGTAGTTGGGGCGAATAAGAACTTCATAGAGGCTGCCTAGTTGATTGCAGCCTTCTGGGTTTGAGGCGGCTTTTACCAATTCATTTGTCATCTTGTTCTATTTTCAAGGAATGTGTTCAACTTTCCATGTGATTCCTTTCTTTTCCAAGCTCTCTATTAAGCTTTGTACTTTGCGAAAGTATTTGATCATGCTCTCCTCCTTTGTCTCAAAGTTTTTGTTGATCTGGTTGGAAACCAGTCATGAATCGGTTCGGATAACTACGATGTCAGGGGCTATCTCAGCGATAAGTTCCATCCCTTTGATCATGGCTTCGTATTCAGTGACGTTATTTGTGGCAAGGAAGGTGAGTTTGGCTGAATATGTGTGGCGGACTCGGTTTGGGCCTTCTATCAATACGTCGACTCTGGCTCCATCACTGGAAGAAGCTCCGTCAACATAAACCATCCATGGTTCTATCTTTACTATCTCTATTGGCTCGAGTTCGGCAAACTCTACCACAAAGTCGATCAAGACTTGGGCCTTTAGATCAGTTCTTCCTTCGAAGTGGATATCGAACTCTCCTAATCTTATCGCCCATTCTGCCATTCTACCTGACGTCTTAGGTCTTTGAAACACTTTCTTGAGTAGGAAGCTGGTCTGTACTATAACGGTGTGTGCTTAGATGTAGGGTCTGAGCCTAACCGAGGTGGAGATCAAGTTTAAGGCAAGTTTTTCTATCCTAGGTTACCTTAGCTCGGTGTTCTTCAACACCTTACTTGTGTAGTAGATGGGTTGTTGTTGGTTGTTTTCTTCTCTGACCAAGACCTCTCCTACTACCTCATCAGTTACAGATAAATATATGAACAAAGGTTCACCATGGATTGGACGACTGAGCAAAGGGGGGGATGCCAAGAATTCTTTCAAATTTTTGAAGGCTATGTAGCAACATTTATCCCATTTGAAGGCCTTGTATTGCTTTATTTCATTGTAGAAGGGTAGGCATCTCTTGGCGGAGAAGGAGATGAACAGCCCCAATGCATTAATTCTCCCATTGAGGCGAAGTACCTCATTTAAGGTTCGAGGTGGCGTCATGTTGATGATGGCTTCAATCTTTTTAGGGTTAGCCTCAATCCCCCTTTTTGATATAAGAAATCCCAAGAATTTATCGCTTTTTACTCCAAAGGTACACTTTTCCGGGTTCAATTTGAGGCGGTATCTCTGAAGTATCTTAAACACTTTCTCAATATCTGCTGCTTGGTTGGCTTCGTCTTTACTTTTGATGATCATATCGTCCACATATACTTCCACATTTTTACCAAACAGGTCCTTGAACATTTCGTTTACCAGCCTTTGATATGTGACTCCAGCATTTTTGAGCCCGAACGACATCACCTTATAGCAGTAAGTTCCTTCGTGCGTGATGAAGGCATTTTTTCCTCGTCTTTTGGATCCATTGGTATTTAGTGGTATCCTGCTTTGGCGTCTTGGAGGGAATAGATGGCGAATCTAGCTGTTAAATCAACGAGCTTATCTATATTGGGCAGAGGGTAACTGTCTTTGGGGCAAGCTTTATTTAGGTTTGTGAAGTCAACACACATTCGCCAAGAACCGTTGGGCTTTCTTACAAGTACCACTTTCACCAACCATTCAGGGTAATGCACCTTTTTTATGTGCCCCGCCTAGAGTAATTTTTTGATTTCTACTTCAATTGCCTTTTGCCATTCTGGGGCATGCTTGCGCTTTTTTTGTCTGAACGGGGTAACCGATGGGTCAATGTTGAGGCTGTGACACATGACTTCTGGTCGAATCCCAATATCATGTTGTAACCGACTCCGATATCAGTAATGACGAAATTGACTTCCCCTCTCCAAGTTATATCTTTATCTCCTACTTCCACCTGTAGAGTGACTTGTCTTGTTGACGGGACGAGTTGACCTCCAATTCCAACCAATGGGTTTTCGCCTGGATGAATTCTAGTGTGATGAATATTTAGCCATTTTAGAACTGTGTTGATGATCAGGTTGACTGAGCTGCCGATGTCAATTAAACCTCTCTTTACTATGTAGCCTTCTGTTAGTGTCTCAATGATTAAAGGGTTTGTGTGCGGTCTTTTAACCAATGAGTGCTTTTGGCAAGATTTGAATAGGTTGGTGCCTCGGCCTGTTAAGTCTACCGCCTTTTACTTTTTGGAAGGAGGCTCGAAATCTGGGCCACCCGCGATTACCATTATTGTTCCTCTAGCCCTTTGTACCTTATTATCTCCATACCTATTTCACAAAAATGATAAATTTCGAAATTTTTTTAGCAGTTCAAAATATTTTTTTAATTAATATATGATAATAAACTTCAAAAAATCGTTAAAAATGAAAAATTTCAGAACATACTAAAGTCGTGACATATAATTTTTAATGAATAAGATTTAATTACTAAAATTTCCGAAGAGCTAAGTTTGACTCAACAGTCGTAAGACTTCAGATTGTGTTGGATTGTTGGGTTGGGGAGTCCACCTGCAAGACAAATTAAAAACAAGTGAAGGTCGGGGCTTTTTCCCCAGGAAACCTCCGATGATTAAGTCAGCGATGAATCAATTACGGTAGATTTTGTGTTTAATGGAGAAATTGAGTAAGAGAAAATGGAATTAAAAACCTGTTATAGGGCTCCCCTTCCTCCTTTTATAAGCCTTTCCGATCCCCCAAATCCAGGAGATTTGAAATAGTCAAAACATGATTGTGATCCCTAGAATCAAGGGAGACCAGGTTCAGCTCTCATCCATTCCTTGGTTTTAGGAAGCGGTTATACAAGTGGTAGCTCTTTGGTTAGGTGGCCACCGTCTCGCTCAATGAGACGGAAACATCCTCTTGAATTCACTTCGTGAAGCCACTGAGGTGGGTTCATCCGTCTTAGCAGGTGACACCATCTCAATGCTTGAGACCGAAACAGGGACTACAAACGGGAGTAATGGTGTGGGCCAGTTGAGGTGGGGCTTCATAAAGTGAACCCTCTGTCATAATCCATGAGAAGATGTCATCTCACAAATATATCATTTTATTAATTACGATAATGTTGAACTGATAAAAATAATCTCTTTAAACTTACTATTATGAATATAAACTTTTTGATCCTTTTGTTTACAATTTCTTAAAACAACTTACCCAATTTACAAAAAAATAAATTTCTTAAACGCTTTAAAAAATGAGTGAAATCACAAGATATTTTTTTCTCGGAGAATTTATCTTATAATTAATAAATTTGTTGATAAAATGTATTAATAAGAAATTATCTTTGGATGGAATACAAGTGACGTCAGGATGAGGCACACAAGTACTAAATAAAATTAAGTAATATGATTTTAATGCGATTTCTTAAATTTTTTTATTATTTTAAATTCGTAACTACCTTATTCAATTACTTAAATATTTTTCTAAACACTATAGATGTATCTAATATTTGCACATTGACGTTTGACATTTCAATTTCATATTCCTACCATTTTAATAGAAAAAACATAATATAATCGACAAATAATAATTTTCAAGTAGTTGATTTCAAAGTTAATAACAAATTCTAAGTTCTTTCTACCTTAAATTGCTTTCAATTGTTTACTTGTTGTAACTATTTATAAATCCGAATAATCGGAAAAAACTTAATATAATAGAGAAAACATGTCAATGATTACTATGAGGCATTCACCCATTTCCAAATTTTGTTTACGTTGTTGGAGCTTCTATCGGTGAAGCTATATATAAATCATTGTACAGCGTTTACTAGTTAATTATAAAAGGTAGTTTCGTCTTCCAAAAGTATACAAGTAATTCACGGTTCATACATGAGGTTTACAATAACAACCGAAAGAGTTTACAGTTGTATAAAATCTTCTTGTTTCAGAAGAAAATGGAGAAATTGAAGGAATCCCAATGCAAATCCAAAGAGGAATCATTCTGTTGTTGTTGAAGAAGAATTCGAACTGTATTCAAGATCCGATTCCGACCCCACCAATCCAATTTTCCAAATTCAAATATCTATCTTTTCTCCTACTCAATTGAAGTCTCTTTCCCATTATTTTCGTCCTATTCCTTCTCTGTATCAACTTGTTTCCCTCTCTATTCCTACCCTTTCAAACTCTTCAAATACCAGCAATTTCTTTCTCAACCTCTTCCCACCTATTTAATTTCTTTCCGTTTCCAATTTCTTCCGCCATTCAACCTTCTCTCCCTTTTTATTCCGTATTTGGAAATGGATGCTGCATTGAACGGCCGGAATTGTTATGGACTCCGTCGGTTGAGGTGTTCTGTTCAGAATTACGATTGGGGAAAATTGGGTACTGATTCACAGGTTGCGCGTCTGTTTGAATTGAATTCTGGGTCTAAAATTGAATTAGACAAGTGTTACGCTGAGCTTTGGATGGGGACTCATGAGTCTGGACCGTCTTTTGTGGAGGAGAGTGGGATTGAGAATGGGGCGGCGGCTGGGGCTCCGAGTGTTAGTTTGAAGAAGTGGATTTCTGAGAACCCTAATGTGCTTGGTGATAAGGTTGTTGATAAGTGGGGTTGTGATCTCCCTTTCTTGTTTAAGGTACATAATTCGATTTTCAATTATTTCATTTTTTCAGTTACTTATTAGTCGCCGATTAGATTGAGTTTAGATTCAGTGTTAGCTTGTTTACCGGGAAAATATCTCTGATGAATGAATGGATATGAGTGAATTCAGATTCAGTAATTAAACGTTTGCAGAAGTCATAGAAATAACGATATTAAGTGTAATTTGTTTCTGGTTTCCATGTAGAAGGCACTGCAGAATGAACTAAGATTCTTTCTGTAAATAAATCCATTGAAGGACTAATTCCTTATGTCATCAGTGGTTATTTGTATGGTTAATTGCATTTAACAGTAAGATATAGACTTGTAATAAAATCTTCAATTGAATATTAAAATTTCAGATAAACAAGACAATAGTTGTGAGTCCCCCACATTCCTTAAAAGTTGAGGGATTTGGTAAATCATTCATGCTTGATGTACTTATACTTTTTTCCCTGTTGTTGCTCTAATGAATATGATTCGTGATTTTCGTTGTTTGATGTATTTGGCAGGTACTCTCAGTAGCAAAAGCGCTGTCAATTCAGGCTCATCCTGATAAAGAACTGGCGAAAATGTTGCACAAGCGTCATCCAGATGTTTACAAGGATGAGAATCACAAACCAGAGATGGCTTTGGCAATTACAAAGTTTGAAGCTCTCTGTGGTTTTATCAGTACTAAGGTGATTCATTCATTTGCCTTGGAAATTTCGTATCCTACTTGTTTGATTTGGCTTTTTCTGTATCTTTATCCCATTTTTCTGAGTTTCAATTCATATTGGAATTTCAGTTTTGTTGTTATTGTTTGTCCTTTTTCTTGTTTTGTTAATTAGCTATCAGTTTCGTTTTCTCCTTTTTTTTTTCTTTTCTTCCAATCTTACTGGAAGAATTACCTTTTTATTGGCTTTTGTTTTTTTCACTTTCTGTAGCATCCATCTTTAATGAATGCAAATTATTTGTCGCCTATAACTTGGAATTGAGGATTAACATAGAAAGTTTGCTATAAATTTGCTCCCCTATTTATTTATTAGGCCTTGTGTTATCTTTTCATGTTTGAAATGAATAATCAGAATTGGTATATGAAGATTCCCTTAATAATTTTACTTTGTCGACATGGACATTTTTGTTAGTTTTTTTTATCCATTATAGTTTATTTTGCGAACCAAACTAATTTCTTTCACTTTTCAGGAGCTCAAAGCTGTGCTTCAGGATGTCCCTGAGATCGTGGAATTGGTTGGTAGCAAAGATGCAAATAAATATCTAAGAATGGATGAAAAAGACGGAGAGGAGAAAGTAAAATCAATTCTGAGATCAATGTTTACCCAACTCATGTCAGCAAGCAAAGAGATTACAACTAAAGTAATATCCGAACTAAAAAATCGACTGCACATGGAAAGCCAGGTGAGCTTAAATTTCTCTGACTTGTATTGTTTTTTGTCAAAATGAGTAGTGTACTTCTTAAAATAGCAAGAACGATGGAAAAAGATATAATATAAATTTTCTGGTAAAGGAATAAGACCATAGGGGTGTTTTTATGCCTAAGACATCCATTTTGTTTGGCAATTTATGTAGTGGCTTTCTTGTTTGTTGGACTTGAGACCTTTGTCAGGCGAAACTAGAGCATCAAAATAATTAGAAATAACTCTACTATTTTAGAAGATCCAAGTCGTTGTACCTTTACATGATTTTAGATGCTTCATGTCGTGAAATTGGAATGAAACTTATATGCTGACAATATTGCGATACCATGATCTATAATTCTACTCTATACTCGTATTATGGAAGAAAATTGAATGCGTAATTCATGCTAATAGATGATGATTGCTTGATTTTTCCCCCTTTTTTCTATATATTTCTTGTGTCAGGTAAGGGAACTAACAGACAAGGAAGAGCTGGTTTTGCGCCTGGAAAAGCTATATCCAGCAGATATTGGTGTTGTTTCAGCTTTCTTTTTCAATTACATAAAGCTTAATCCAGGAGAAGCACTTTATCTCGGGGCAAATGAACCCCATGCTTATATTAGCGGTGAATGTGTCGAATGTATGGCAACATCAGACAATGTTGTTCGGGCTGGCCTCACACCTAAGTTTCGGGACGTCCATACTCTCTGTTCTATGCTCACATACAAACAGGTAAATCTGTAATCCACACATTTACACAAATGAATTTCTTTGGCTTAATGCATCATTTACCCCTTGAACTTGTTCCAAAAAAGCCTGATACCACCCTAAAATGCCCAATTTACCCTCTCGATGCCACTTGTCAGCTTCTGATTGAAGAGAGAAAAATCTGGAAAATTGCTTCAGACCAATCAGAAACTGACACGTGGTAATTTGGGTAGGGGGGAGAGGCAAGCTGGTGCATTTTGAACAAGTTCAGGGTGGTATCAGGTTTTTCGGGAAAAGTTGAGGGGGTAAATGATGCATTAAACCTCCTAAACTTGCAAAATTGCACCAGTTTGCCCTCTTAATGTCACATGTCATGAGGAAGGGAGAAAATTCTTGAAACTGATGCATTATTAACAAGTTGAGGAGGGTATCTTGAACTTTTGAAAGTTCAAGGTGGCATTAGGCTTTTTGGGATAAGTTCAAGGGGTGCTTCAAGCCAATTCCTTTTGCTCAAATTTACTGAAGTGGTTCGACTTTCGTTTGATGCAGGGCCTGCCTGAAATCCTGAAAGGGTTTTCTTTTGTTCCTTATGTAACAAGATACCAGCCGCCTTTTGATGAATTCGAGGTAGATAGCTGCATACTTCCAGCCGAGAAATCGACAGTGTTTCCTGCAGTTGTTGGCCCATCAATATATGTAGTCTTAGATGGGGAAGGAGAAATGGAAACAGGATCAAGTAAGGAGATATTGAATGAAGGAGATGTGATATTTGCACCTTCTGACTTTGAGATAACCGTAAAATCGGCTTCTAAGCTGCATGTTTATAGGGCTGGAGTCAATTCTGGGTTTTTCGAAGCCTTGTGAATGGGAAAAGAAAATAAAGGCACACATTATAGTCTTAGTTGCATATTTATTTATTCGTTGGATATTGGCAGTTCCCCAAAAGTATACGTATACACATGTTTATATTGGTGATCAACATAATAGTAGAGCTTGCAATGCATGTAAATTCATTCAGGACGATCATATATTAAAGCTTATAGTAAATTTATTTTCAATAATAAAGAGTGGCATTCTTATTGGTCAATCTTTTCACAATGTATAATCAATTCTAGATACTGCTACAAATTCCATTAATTCATTATTGTTTACACAAAATTCTTTTTATCGTAGTCTATTTAATTGATTTTCATGGGTTAAAACAATTTTGAGTGTTTAATTTTAAGGCTTGTTCTATTAGCCTTGAAGTACTAAATCCTATAATGCGGTTAGGGCTCTAAACTATTAGATCTTAATTTATGGATGATTTGAAGATAGCGAACCAATTATCTTAAGAAAAAAAGACACAATCAAGTTTGTGTCATGCTAAATTATTTTTTAGCACTACATATTTATTATATCCGAAATTTATGTGTCTAACACACATTTGTTTGCTTGAGTATTATGTAATAAATATCCCATATTAATGTTTAATCATTTGAATATTTAATTCAAATAATGAGCCAAAATATCTACATAAACTATTTTGAGTTAAATTGAAATTGGGATACAAAAAGTATATTTCCATTTGTATGTATGTGTGCACTTTTTTATGTCTCGAAGAAAGTTTTTTAGACTTTGAAGATTATAAAAAGAAGACATTGGAAGCTGAAAAATAAACCAAAACAAAACTCAACGCTGCTGACTTTTACAAGCTGCTAACAGATTACCTTAAATAGCAAAAACCGTTGTTGAACAAGTAAAAACCAATCTGTCCAGTACTGGGTTTAGCAAAGTCCTCAACATTTGTTGATTTCCTACCAAATCAAGTTTCATTCAACAAATGGTGATCATCAACCTTTAGAAACTTACCGAATCAAGCATTGAACTCCTAATCAAGTATCAAACGGCTAACAAGGATTAACCATCATTTGAAGATAGTCCAAATGAAAAAATTAATGGCTAGAAGACCTTGAAGATCCAAGCCTTATCTCACAACGGTCACAAGATGTTTCTAACAGCTTCATAATAGCTAGTTGCTTCAAATTGCCAATAAAAAGCTTGCCAAGATCATTTATGAAGACACAACACAAGACAATAAGAGCTTAATTGATAATCTCGTTTGCTATTGAAGAAAGTGAGCTAAATGTTTAAATACTTTTAAGAGAGATTCAAAAACTTTGAGCTAGTACTTCATTGTAATCATCTTTAGATTAGCTTAGAAGAGAGAGTGTATAATCTTGAGTGATCAAATGTATCTTCTTCACAGTTGTTCAATCTTGTGACTGAGAAAGCACTACTTGGGTTATAGGTAGTGGGAAACTTAGTTTTTGTATTCAAACTTATAAGAAGGGTACTTTCAAGTGAGGAACAAACTAAGTTGTAAATAGGTTTGGATTCTACCTGTTGGAAAAAATTATAGTGGATTAAAGCTTGATATGAAATCGAGGACTCGAGTAGGCATGGGCTGCTGAGCCAAGATAAATCGCTTTGTTTGCTTTCTAACTCTAAACCTTTTACTTTATATCTGCTATTGATATCTTTATTAACTGGGCAATTGATAGACTTGTGATATTATTTATGATATTGATATGCAAAGATTTCTTCTGATATTGATTGTTGTTGTTCATATGACTGCATAAGTATGTATTGAATACTGTTAGTCAAATTTGCAACAGTCTTTCATATATTATCTTTGATACTGATTGTCTGTATTGAGTTTTCGGTATTGCTCTGATCATTCTATAATGTGATATTGATACGGACTCTGGTATTGATATTGAGCTTCCACAAAAGAGTTTTTTAATTACCTATTGTTCAATTCACCCCCTTCTTGAACTACTTGTCCATATCTAAGGGAATAACTAGTATCAAAGCTTAACTCATTACTATTTGATCAAACGATCAAGAGAAAACGTTCAACATGGCTGGTTCAAGTATGAGAAGTGATTTCTCTAAAAATCACTTCGAAGGGATGTGCCCTACTAGAACACCTTTGTTTATTGGCACCGATTACAGTTTTTGGAAGAATCGAATGAGAAATTTCATTCAAGCGAATAACTATGACACTTGGAAAGTAATTGAAAGTGGTCCCTATAAACCTACCAAGGTTGTTAATGGGGAAACTATTGATAAAGGTGATGAAGAGCTTAAAGTAACACATATGCTACTAATGTTATACATTGTGCTTTGGAGTACAACAAAGTACAACAAGATCTCAAGTTGTGAATCCACACAAGAAATTGGAAGAAACTAGAAGTTACTTATGAAGTTACAAACAAAGAAAGCACAATTAACCAAAGCATGAGATAGTTTGAGCTATTTGAAATAAAGGATGGAGAAGGTGTTGCTGAGATATATTCTAGATTCACAAACATTGTGAATGAGCTGAAATGTCTTGGAAAAGACATTAT
Source organism: Euphorbia schlechtendalii (assembly GCA_949673415.1). Taxonomy (NCBI): domain Eukaryota; kingdom Viridiplantae; phylum Streptophyta; class Magnoliopsida; order Malpighiales; family Euphorbiaceae; genus Euphorbia; species Euphorbia schlechtendalii. Next base: position 23,577 of record CATIWQ010599640.1, read on the forward strand.
TCCTAAACAAGATCAAGTCAGGAAAATTCTTCGAAGTCTACCCAAGAGTTGGGAAGTTAAGAAGACTATTATTGAAGAAGTTTAAGACTTATCAACATACGAATTTGATGAACTGATGGGTTCATTACTGATACACAAAATCTCAATGAGTAACTTTGTCAACAAAGATAAAGAGAAATCTGTTGAAAGGAAAAGAAAGTCAATAGTATTGAAAGTCAATGATAATACTGATACTGACAGTGTTGTTGATAAGGAAAAATAGCTCTATTTACTAAGAAATTCAAGAAGCTATTCAAGAAAGGTGGAAAGCGGTTCAACTTCAAGAAACCATACAAGAAGGGTGAATACTCAAAGAATGACTACTTAAGGAATGACAAATCAAAGGATGATTATTCAAAACAAGACAAGAATATCACATGTTTTGAATGTTGTGAAAGTGGACACATCAAGTCTAATTGTCCAAAACACAACAAAGATACGGCAATAAGGCTCTGGTCGCCTCTTAGAGTGACAGCGATCAAGACTCTAGCAATGATGAAGATACTAATGTTGCAAACATGTGCTTCAAGGCTATTGAGACTGATGATTCGAAAGTTGATGAAGAGATCATTCTTGAAGGATGTATCGCTGGTACTTCAACTCCTATTGAGAAACCAACCTCTTCTCTAGATGTTGAGGTAAATCTTAATCCCTTTACTCATGAAGAATTAACTACTATTGTTTATGAAATGTCTATGCACTTTATGAAAAATGTGGAGAAAGTGAAAGCCTTGAGGAAATGATGTGAGGAACTCGAGAATGAAAAAGTTTCATTACATCTTGAAGTGAAATACCTACTAAAAAGTTAAAATTTTCAAGAATATTCCTTGAAGTGTACTATTGAGCATATAAATGAGTTTGTGAAAGACCACGAGAAGTTTAATTCTAATATTGAGCTATTGAAAAGCATGAAAGTTCAATATCCAAAGTACTCTAACACTAGATACTGGTATTATATAGGAAATAATAGCTGGAAATCTAGAAAGTCAATGAAATGTAACTACTGTGAATGAATTAGGCATTCTGTCAATATATGCCAAATCAAGAAAGGAAGTGTTATTAAAAAAATCTTGTTTGGAGATAAAAGCAAATTGACCCAATAGGATCCAAATCAATTTGGGTTCTTAAGACTAATTAGTTATTTTACACATTGGCTTGAGGTGCATAGAGGAGTCAACACTCTAGTATGTTGACAACGCATGCTCAAGAAACATGACGGGTGATGAAAAATAGTTTATCACATTTGAGCCAAAACCAAATGGAAGCATTAGCTTCGAAGATAAAAAGAAGGGAAAAATCGTTGGACATGACACTATTAGAAAAGACCCTACTATTGAGAATGTCTCACTTGTGAAAGATTTGAAATATAACTTATTGGGTGTTTCTAAACTTTGCAATAAAGGTAGAAAAGTTATATTTGAATTTCTTTGATGCACTATTATTCATATTGCTATAGAAAATACCATTCTTTTTGCTCTTCGTGTTCATAATGTATTTAAAATTGATTTGAGTAAAAAGTTACCTAGTGAAATATGCCTTGTGTCTAAAGAAGATGAATCATGGTTATGACATATGATACTTGGTCATGCTAGTATGAATCAAATATCTAAGTTGGGAAGATATAGTCTTGTTGATGGGTTACTAAGTATTAGCTTTGATAAAGACCATTTATGTGATGCATGCCAATTAGGTAAACAATCCAAGAAGTCTTTTAAGAGTAAAATATCATATCTACTTGTTGACCTCTTGACTTATTTCATCTTGATTTTTTGGTTTGGTTATACCTATGAGTTAAGGAGGAAAGAAGTATGCTTTAGTTATTGTGGATGATTACTCCCGTTATACATGGGTATTATTACAACATAGTAAAGATGAAACATTTTATTATATGAAGAATTAGTCTTGGAATGTGATTCCTATAAAACCCAAGTCAATAGTACTTCATAGTACTTAAATGTTTAGGAAATAGTAAACTGACTAGGATAGTGAAATTAATTGAGTACTAAGTATACTCTTAATTAATGAAGCTGACTTGAGTGTGTTTAAGGTAAAACAACTCAGTTTGCTGAGTAATTAATTAAGTTATGGTTTAGAGTAGGAAAAGCTAAGTCTGTGCTGAGTACTACATAGTTTAGAAGAATATCAACTCAGCTGTGCTCAGTTAGCTTTTATTAAGTAAAAGCTGAATTCATTGATACATAGAGAAAAAAATGACACATGTGCTGCTAACATCTTCTGTGAGAAATGGAATATTCCTTCAATGTTTTTGCAGGTTAAAAAGCGCTGAAATTAATGAAGATTTCCAGTGGTCCTCACAATCCAAAAAGTTATCACTACGGAATTTTGGAGATTCCTCACTAAAGTCTAAGATAAAAAGAATCCTCTGACATGGGCCATTTTCTCAGTGTCATCATGCATCTCTGAAAGCATCATTAACATCAACCTATCACAAGAATCCATGTTGCACTTCGCGCGCCTCTCTCTTAATCCATTTTTCTTGAAGACAAACAAGAATTTCTCAATGGGATTTTATTGCGCCTCAACCTTCAAATTTCTATCTCTAAATGTTCTAGAATCTGTCTCCAACAGGAAGATTCGAAAGATATGAAGAGAAGAGAAACTGAAGAACTGCAAGGATGAAAAGTTTGCAATGGCTACTTCGTAAAGCTTCAAGTATAAATAGAAGAAAGAAGCAGATGTTCAAACTTGGTGAATCACCTCGAATTTCTTTAAGAGTTGAAACTTTGCGCAGTTACTCACAACTTCAAGAAATTCCACTTTCAAGCAATCAGCAAACAATAATTTCAAATCAGTTTGTAATAGAGAGAATCAAATACTTAGATTCAACATTGTAAGGATTCAACATTTTATAAGTTAACTTCAGTTCGCACTTTCATTTAAAATCTGAGTGTTTGTTTGGGAAGGGTACCCAAACTGAGTTGAGTGGTAGTTAGAAAGACAGGTACTTTTTGTAAAACTGTGTTTACTCGTTGTAAAGGCTGCTCCGTCTATGTAAGGAACAGACACAAGGAGATTAAAGCTCAAAGAAGGAATCCGGGGACTGGAGGTAGTCTCGAGGCCGAAATAGGATAAAATCAGGTGTTGAAGTTCTAAAATTTTTTTTAAAAATTTTTTTTTGCCTCATTTGGGCTTACATTAAATGGAAAGGAAAATCCCCAACCCACCCCGGATGTGACTCGAACCTGGGACCTCTAGAGTTCACAGCTTCCGTCTTAAGCCTTAGCTTTTATTGTGCTCTACTCATTCATCATTCTTTCTGTTGTTAAGTATTTTTGCTTAAAAAATCGATCCAAGCTGAGTAAAGTACTCAGTAAGAGATTGAAGATAAACTATGCCAACGAAGCTGAGCAGTTTATTAGTTTTTAGACCAACTTAGCACGCATCTAAAAACTTAACTTGGTTAAATAATTTTTCATAAATCTTAAAAGTAACCAAGAATTCACATTCACCCCCCTCTGCGGTTGTTTACAAGCTATCTAAGGACCAACAAGTGGTATCAGTGTAATTGTTCAACTTATCGACTAACCGTCTTTGAGTTAAGATCCATAAATGGCTTACAACAACTACAATTCTGGTTTAGGTTGGGCAGTTCTCTTAAAGGAGGGAATGTCTGTTACTAGGCACCTCTTTTTGATGATAATCATTACACGTCCTGGAAAAATCACATGAAAAATATCATCAATCGCAAAGCATGCAGGCTTGGCTCAAGATCGAGCTTGGCCCTAGAGTTCCCACTATTGTGAGGAACGGGAATGCATGTTCCAATAGATCTAGAGGACTACGACAACGATAACCTGAGGCTTCTCAAAGAGAATTCCACAGTGATTAACTACTTACACTATGCCCGCTTGATCTTACTGAGTTCAACAGGTCTCAAGATGCGAGACAACATAGGAAATCTGGAAGAAGCTGGAGATTACCTATGAGGGGACTAATAAGGTCAAGGAGTCGAAAATCAATCTCATGTTGAGGCAGTAAGAGATGTTCTCCATGGGCGCTGGTGAGGGTATTCAAAGCATGAATACTAGGTTCATTAACATCGTTAATGACCTGAAGAGATTCGAAAATGAGTTCATTGAGGAGGAGCTTCTCAAGAAGATTCTATGCACTCTTACCATAGAGTGGGACTCCAAGAAGAGCACCATTGAGGAGGCTCATGACCTGAAGACCTACAGCTAAGACGAGCTGATAGGCACCTTGCTGACTCATGAGATATCTTTGAAGAAGTACTCTCATGACTCCAAAAAGAGTCGATGCAAGGAAAGAGAGGGTAAATCCATTGTTATGAAAGTTGATTCATCTGATGAGTCCACCAACCATGACTCTGATGAGCAAATGGCCCTTCTAACCAAACATTTCAAATGCTTCATCAAGAAGGATAAGAAGTTCAACAAGAAGAAGTTTCCCGCTAAAAATAAGTCAACTCAGCACTGGTGTGGAGTTGAGGAAGGACCCAAAAAGGAGCAAAACAAAGACATCAATTACTTTGGTTGTGGAGAGAAAGGCCATATTCAATCCAACTATCCTAAGGCAAAAAAGGACAGGTTCAAGAAGAGGTTCAATAAGAAGAATGAAACACTTACTGCCACATAGAGCGACTCAGAAAAATCCTTGTCGTTCAATGAGGAAGCAAATGATTTAGCCAACCTCTATCTCATGGCCATTGAAAATCAAAGGGGAGAAGGCTCAACATCTACTTTTGTAGAGATCAACCGACTGCTGATTTTGAAGCTGAGTGTAATAAGGGAAAAGCTCCTCGAGCTGAGGTACATTATGAAATTCCCTTATCCATGGAAGAATTTACCTAGGCACTTTCTGATGTTATGAAACTGATTAACAAGTCGATCAAAAACATTAAAAAGGTAGTGAGGAGATGAGAAGATTTGGAAGACACTATCGCTTCCTTTTTCTGGATATTTGCTTTCTTCAAGAAAAAGCTGAGTATCAAGATTGTTCAAATAGCAGGCTCACTAAGCAATTAGATGAGTTAATTGTTGAGGTAACAACTTTGAGGAAGAAGCAAGATCCTCCTCCAGCCAACAGTCAACCTCCAAGTAACCAAACTCGCAATTCTAAGAGGTAGAATTCCTTTAAAAAGAATAAAGCGAGCCAGGCCAAAGCAAAAATGGTGTGTGGTTTTTGTGGAAAAGCTGGAGATGCCACAGTAATGTGTAGGTATAAAAAGGTTATTATGCAAGTACTACTAGAGTAATTTAAGCACTGCTAACAAGGGAGGACCTAACTCGAAAGCATGGGTACCTAAGAAAACGTAACTGTTTTGCAGGTGAGCCTTAGATCCATTGATGACTCTCGAATGTGCTCTATTTGGATAGCGAATTCTCAAGGAATAAGATGGGAGATGAAAGCCAGTTCATCAAATTGGAGCGCAAAATAAATGGAAGTGTCAGTTTTGGAGATAACTAGAAAGGTAAGATTGTGACTGTGGTACTGTTGGTGACTCTCCTTCAATCGAAGAGGTTTCTCTTATAAAAAATCTGAAGTTCAACTTACTTAGTGTAGCCCAGCATTGTGACAAAGGTAGAAAGGTTACATTCGACTCAGCTGTTCAGTAATTGACTATAAGACTGATTATACTATTCTCTTTACTCCTCGAATCAATAATGTATATATGATTGATTTATCCCTAGGCTCCACTAATGTGTGTCTTGTATCTAAGGAGGATAATTTGTGGCTTTGGCACAGAAGGTTGGGTCATATAAATATGAACATTCTATCCAAACTGGCCAAAAAGCAATTAGTTGTGGGTTTACCAAGCATCAACTTTGAGAAGGATAAATTGTGCTCAGCTTGCCATCTAAGTAAGCAAGTTAAGAAATCTTTTAAGTTAATAAATCACGTAGTAACTAAGCGACCGTTGGAGCTCCTCCACTTAGATCTTTTTATCCTAGTTTAGCTTATGAGCATGGGTGGTAAGAGATTTTCATTGGTGGTTGTGGATGACTTCACGAGATTCACTTGGGTAGTCTTGCTGAGTAGCAAAGATGAGACATATGATTCTTTTGTCAAGTTTAGTAACCCGATAATGAATGAAATAGGAACTAAAATCAGTAGAATTCGAAGTGATTATGGATGTGTATTCAAGAATTCCCATTTCAAAGAATATTGTTCAGCGCATGGAATTGACCACAACTTCTCTTCTCCTCATACACCTCAACAAAATGGGGTAGTAGAAAGGAAGAATAAAACTGTAGTTGAAATGGCTCGATCCATGTTGAGTGATAACAATTTACCAAAGTACTTTTGGGGAGAAGTTGTTAATACAACGTATTATATATTGAATCGATTTTTAATTTACCCAATTCTAGAGAAAACACCCTATGAACTTTGGTGAGGGTGCAAGCCTAAGATTGGTCATCTCAAATCGTTTGGCTGTAGGTGCTTTATTCTTAACACCAAGGAGCAACTAGGTAAGTTTGATCCTAAGTCTGATGAAGGTATCTTTCTAGGATACTCAACTATAAGCAAGGCATATATAATATATGTCAAAAGAACCGGCCTATTAGATGAGTCTATGTATGCAGATTTTGATGAAACTAACAATGCAGATAGTCATCCATCTGATGAAGATGAAGGAGTACCCTAGCAAGAAGATCCACTCAGTATGCCACTCTCTGTGTTGCCTAACCCATCGTAAGAATCTGATGTTGAGGAAGTCAAAGATGATGATCTTTTAATCAACTTCAACGATGGCGAAGATCAACCTCCACCTCAGTGACCCATTATCAATTTTCCAGTAGTTGATACAAGTCTTCCTGGAGAGATTAGAGTTCATAGAAACCATCCCCTAGATAGCATTGTTGATGATGTCCATAATCTAGTGATGATGAGAGGTTAGCTTAGTAGGATGATGAGTCATACAGCCTTCATTTTATTAATCAAACCTAAAAAGTTTGAAGATACAGAAGGAGATGATTATTGGATGATCGCAATGCAAGAGGAGCTGGATCAGTTCAAGCGCAATGATGTTTGGGATCTAAATCTTAAGCCTAAAGGGAAATCAATCATCGGTACCAAATGTGTTTTCAAGAACAAGCTTGATAAAGATGGCTCTGTTGTTAGGAACAAATCTAGGCTTGTTATGCAAGGCTACAATCAATAAGAGGGCATTAATTATGATGAGACTTATGCTCCAGTAGCCCTGCTTGAAGCAATTTGCATCCTGTGTGCTTTGGCATCTCATATAAACTTTAAATTGTTTCAAATGGATGTCAAGATCGCATTCCTAAATGGATTCATTCAAGAAGAAGTGTATGTTCACCAGCCTCCTGGTTTTGAAGATTGAAGAATCCTGAGCACGTCTTCAAATTGAAGAAAGCTCTCTACGGATTGAAGTAGGCTCTTAGTGCTTGGTATGAGAGGCTGACCAATTTCTTGATCAGCAAAGGCTATGAAAGAGGAAAAGTATATGACTCTGTTTATCAAGCGAAGAAAAGAAGATGTGTTGCTAGTCCAGATATATGTTGATGATATCATATTTGAAGCAATTGATGAGAAGCTGCGCAAGGAGTTCAGAAAGCAGATGAAAAGCGAGTTTGAAATGTCTATGATGGGAGAGCTCAACTTTTTCCTTGATATTCAAATCAAGCAAACTGAAGGTGGAATTTTCATCAATCAAGCTAAGTATGCCAGAGAAGTCCTGAAGAAGTTTAACATGGAGCATTCGAAGCCAATGTCCACTCCCATGACCACTGATACTATTCTAAGTAAAGATGAAGCTGGTAAACCTATGGACAACAAATTCTATAGAGGAATTATTGGTTCTCTTCTTTATCTCATAGCTAGTAGGCCTAACATTCGGTATGTTATGTGCTACTATGCTCGTTATCAAGCTGATCTTAGAGAATCTCACTTAACAACTGTTAAGAGAATTCTCAATTACTTGCAAAGCTCGATTGATGTAGGTCTATGGTATCCCAGCAACTCAGATTTCACTCCTAGGGGATTCACAGATGCCGATTATAGTAGAGACAAGCTCGATAGGAAAAGTATAATAGGAGGATGTCATTTTCTTGGAGCATGTCTTATCTCGTAGTGCAACAAGAAGCAAACTTCTTTCATGCTAAGTAAAGCTGAAACTGAGTACATAGCCCTAGGAAGTTGTGTAGCACAACTACTATGGTTTAAGCAGCAATTGGAAGATTAAGGTATAAAGTCAAATTGTCTCAAAATTATGTGTGATAATAAGAGCGCAATTGACCTATCCAAAAATCTAGTTCAACATGGCAGGATCAAGCATGTCAATATCAGACATCACTTCATTAGGGATCATGTGTTAAGAGGAGATGTCAAGCTGGAGTATGTTCCTTCAAAGGAATAGCCCACTGATATCTTCATTTAAGCCACTACCAAAGGAGCAATTCTTTATTCTAAAGCAGTTAATAGAAATGGCAAATCAACTTTGAAGAAGAAGGAAAATGAAAATCTCAAAAATTTGGCTAAGTGTTAGAGATCAAGCCTTGAGAAGACACGTGGATATCACCATCTAAATTTTAAAGTAACAGCGTGAGGAACAGTTTCATAGTTAAATTCAAGCTCTACAATTTTAAAAACATGTGCATTTGAAGAGGAACTATTTTTCTCAAAACTCACTATTTTACTAAGGCGGTTGATCTATTGCCAATCTCAGCGTTCATTTCCATCATGAATTATGGAAGCGCCACGTACCCTTGAGAGATGGTGTTGATTATATAAGTTGAATAGTTGAAGAGAGAAGTTTCAATTGCATTCTGCAAATTTGAATCCTAAAGCATTTGAACCCTAATTTCCTCTTCTCTTTCAAATACCTTCAAACCTCTCTCAAATGGTGATTACTTGAACAACCTTCAAGCTCCGTACCACCACTTCCTTGAAAATTGTTATGAATGTTGAGGGAAAGACTGAGAAGTGACCCTAGAAGAAGGCACCCTTTTCACTAAGGTGGATTAGGATGATAATCTAGAATTCAGACCAGTCTACGAGGTAGACTATGAGGGGTTGCTGAAGAACAAGATTATGCATCGAATCATTAAGTAGCAACATCTCAACTCCTTCTTGAAGATGGAAGGACCAACCATCATAGGACTCATATGCAGCATTCTACTCCAACCTCTACACCATTCAGGGGTATAATGATGTGCTGATGATGGAGTTTGGGGGCAAATCAACTCTTATTTGCTCGTAGCTGATAGGGAGCATTCTCAACATACCTAACAGAGGCACTCAGCTTCGCAAGACTAGTGATGAGGATGCCATAGTCATTCCAGAGGATTGGGAGCTCCTCTCAAACTATGTGTTAGGGGATATTGTAGCAAGCGGAACGAGCTAGATCGCTAGGGCTTGCCACGAGCTGGTTGTAAAGCTCATGCTACTGAAAACTAGGTCTGTAACTAGCTGCACCTATTTCAAGAGGTGTGTGATCTACCATATGGTAGAGGGTAAGAAGCTTAACTAGCTAGTGGTGATTCTTCACCATTTGACCAAGCTGACTACTGTCTATCATTATGGTTACCTCATAACCGAGTTGATGAGGGTGGTGAAAGTGGATATCGCTCAGTGTTTTAGGGGAGTTTGGTGATACAGTTTTTCTTGTGAAGAAGATATTCGACATGTCTCACTTCAACAAGCTGGTACACAACCAGGTACATACTAGGTACAATAAAGCACAACAAAAGTGCAAGCTTATGTGCGTAATCGATAGTAGTATCGGTGGACATCTCAAAGGAGGAAGAAGATGGTTTTTTGGTGGACTTCGAGGATAGTGATGATTCAGACAAATTACCCATATCCAGCATCATGAAGCAAGTCACCACTGCTACTTCCTCTCCCAAGCAGAAGGCTACTTCCTCTAAAGCCAAGGGGAAGAGCCTTGCAAAATCCAAAGTTGATGAGGCCTCTGCTCAGCCCTAGCATCAAAGGAGGTAGATGAAGGCCAAAACCCGCACCCAAGGAGAAGCGAAGGCCAAACTTCATGCTAAGCAGTAGGAGGAGGAAAAAGAAGATGTGACTGAGGCTAATGAGTCCTTGCGCCAAGGTATTCTCAGAAGAAACTGAGGAGCAGGGTGAGGCCAAGAAGTCTAGAGATGAGGACACTCTAAGTCCAAATGTTGCTGCTGAAGTTCAAGAAATTTTTGCCAAAGCTAAGGGCACTAAGCGCAAGTGTTCTGCCACCAATAGGCCCCTGCAAAAGAATGTGTAGGTGGTGAGCAACAAGGAAGATGTTGGAGACACCTTTTCTCTCTATCAGAAAGGGTTTGATCTTTCTGATTCCAACATCTCCTTACCCTCTTTCACTCAAACTGAGGAACCCTCTACTCAGTTTGAGTAACCTCAACCTAGTCCATCCTTGGGCAAAATAGCTAACCCAAAGGTTCTTATAATTTTACCCCCATTTCTTATGTAAATCCTCAAACCTCTTCTCTTATAAATTCTCCTAAACCCCCACTTTCCACTCTAGTAGATACTGAAAAATAGACTGTAAATTCTCCTCCTCCTTCAGATCCTGTACATTCTCCTCTTCATATTCCTTCATCCCCTATAAATAACCAAAATTCTCCCATTCATATTTCCTCTCCTACAAAAAGCCATGACTCTTTTTCTCCTAACCCTTCACTAGTAAATAATTCTTCTACCCCTTCTTCTCCTGTACAAACTCAAACATAAACTATTTCTTGTACAACCTTTGTACCTTCTATTTAACTTGAGAAAACCATTCCCCTACTTCTTCAAATGTAAATTCTTCTGAACATACCCCTTCTTCAAACCCAGCTTCTACCCCTCTAACCCCTCTGGTTAGAGAAGTTCCTAATGCTGAGAACTCCGCTCAGCATGGAAAAGCAAGTGGTCAAAGTACTGAGGTAAATTTTACAGCCTAGGATGTATCTAAACCTAGCAGAGAGCCAGTTCGTGAGAACTTGGCTGACTCATCTATCTTGGCAGAGATTAGAGAGTTATCAAGGAAGAAATTCCCAGTGCTCAAAACCAATGTCGAGTTAGATGGAGCAGTAAGCAACTTGCTACTTGGTCAAAAATTGAAGGGCTTGTCCTCAAAACCCAAGGAAAAATTACTTGAGTTCGAACAGCACACAAGTTTGCCAAATGAATCTATCTACTTCGAAGAGTTTGAAAAGATTCAAGGTAGCTTGTTGGTTATTCAAAATCAGTTGGCAAAAGAGAGTGTCAAGTGCTTGGTGAACGAGATAGCTCTAATCTTAACCGGTTTGACAGATTTTGCAGCCCCAGCTTGGGGTAGCCATCTCTGCTATCCCCATGTTTACTTTAGTAGTTAACGTTGCTGCAGGTAAGATAAAGGGTAGCGTGGATGCTGCTACTTAACAGCTGAGTCTCTTGAGTACCAACATGGTTACTCAAGTGACATAGATCCACAAATTTCGTGAAGAGCAGGCCAACATAAAGAAGCTCATTAATTGCCGAATTGAGAACGTCCTCAAGGAGGTAGAAACTACAAAGGACGTTAGCCATGACATTGCAAAGGTGTTGGAGACCCAGCCAAAGTTCTTGCTGAACCATGATAATAAGCAAGACCAGATGATAAAGCTGCTGATGGATATCTCCGCAAAAATGGACAAGGCTCTTGTGATCAACCTTGACTCTCTCCACTCCAAACTGGACTCTATCCAACGAGAACACAGACAACAAGATCTCCTCTTCAAAAAATTTTCTTATCATTGCAATGGGGAAGATCTTTCCAGATACGCCTACTCCAAGCTTTCCACCTACCAAATCTCGGTGTCCTGAGACTGGTATGACCATTCATACCAAGCTAAATGTCATCAATTCGAAGGTAGAAGACCTGTAGAAGAACATTGGAACTCTTGCTAGACGCAAAGGATATTGATTACACTGCAAAGTGTATATCATCTATTGGATCCAAAGTTCTTAATATAAAAGCACAACTAAAGATCACACTGACTGCAATGGACTTCAAAGCCTTACTCCAATGCTTTCAATAGTTTGCGTGTTAAGGGTTTGATCAGATCACTCACCTCTGCAGATGTCACCATCTTCTCCTCAACGAGCTTAACGACCAAGAATTTCTCTCTTCTAAAGGCAAAGCGCATCTAGAGCAAGAGATTTCCCCTCAAATCATAGGCTAACAAGAGAACTTCCAAGCTTACCTCGACGCTTTTAATCTTTGCCTTGAATGAATTGTGTAAGGTCAGATAGCAAAGGGAGAGAAGGTAACTAAAGATGCTCTTCGAACGTCGAATCTAAACAAGGGAACTCTTCCAAGGCATCCTTATCCTCCACCTCCTCAGTAGCAATATCTAAAGGCAAATCAAGATAAGATTGTTGGTTCTTCCTCCTCAACAAAAAAAATAAGTAATGTACTTTGTAGTTAGAACTTGTAATAGAGCTTAGCGTTGTTATCTTAGTTCATAACATAAGTAATGTACTAACTAAGTCATTTTTGAATCAATAAAATTACAAGTTTATACCTCATGTTAAGATCTTCTTAACTTTAAATTATTTTGCTGTATGTACGTTTATGCTATGTGTTGGATAACTGATGCAGGAACTCATACAAGAGACCAACCTTAAAGAAAAGGTGAAGTAAGACAATGTCCCAAAGTGAAAAAAAATCCTCTAAGTTTGGGAGAGCTGAGCTGCTTGAAGAGACTCACTTAGTATGGGGGAGTTCAAGTTGACTAAGGAAAGTCACTCAGCACAAGGGAGTCTTACATCACATTCCAGGTATTCTTGATATCTCTAAACTATTTATTCAATTAATCTCTTCCACTACTTGGTTTGCTATCTGTTTAAAATGGGGGAGATTGTAAAACCCAAGTCAATAGTACTTCACAGTACTTAAATGTTTTAGAAATAGCAAACTGACTAGGATAGTGAAATTAAGTGAGTACTAAGTATACTCTTAATTAATGAAGTTGACTTGAGTGTGTTTAAGGAAAAAGAACTCAATTTTTTGAGTAATTAATTACGTTACGGCTTAGAGTAGGAAAAGCCGAGTTTGTGCTTTGTACTATATAGTTTAGAAGAATATCAACTCAGCTGTGCTGAGTTAGCTTTTATTAAGTAAAAGCTGAATTCATTGACACTTAGAGAAATAATGACACTTGTGCTGCTAACATCTTCTGTGAGAAACAAAATATTCCTTCAATGTTTTTCAAGTTAAAAAGTGTTGAAATTAATGAAGATTTCCAATGGTCATCACAATAGAAAAAGGTGTCAGTATGGAATGTTGGAGATTCTTCACTAAAGTCCAAGATAAAAAGAATCCTCTGACATGAGCCATATTCTGAGTGTTGTCGTGCATCTCTATAAGCATCAACAACATTAACCTATCACAAGAATCCATGTTGCACTTCGTACGCCTCTCTCTTAATCCATTTTGCTTGAAGACAAACAAGAATTTCTCAATGGGATTTTATCACGCCTCAACGTTCAAATTTCTATCTCTAAATGTCCTAGAATCTATCTCCAATAGGAAGATTTGAAAGATATAAAGAAAAGAGAAATTGAAGAACTACAAGGATGAAAAGTTTGCAACGGCTACTTCGCAAAGCTTCAAGTATAAATAGAAGACTGAAGCAGACGTTCAAACTTGGTAAATCACCTTGAATTTCTTCAACAGTTGAAACTCTGCGCAATTAATCACAGCTTCAAGAAATTCCACTTTTAATCAATCAGCAAGCAATCATTTCAAATCAATTTATAATAGAGAGAATCAAATAATTAGTTTTAACATTGTAAGGATTCAATGTTTTATAAGTTGAATTTAGTTTGCACTTCCATTTAAAATCTGAGTGTCAGTTTGGGAAGCGTACCCAAACTGAGTTGAGTGGTAGTTAGAAAGAAATGTACTTTTTGTAAATTATGTCTACCCGTTGCAAAGGCTACTTTACCTAAACTTAAACCTTATCTTTTATTATGCTCTACTCATTCATCATTCTTTCTGTCGCTAAGTATTTTCGCTTGAAAAACTAATCCGAGCTGAGTAAAGTACTCAACAAGAGATTGAAGATAAACTGTGCCAACGAAGCTGAGCATTTTATATGTTTTTAGACCAACTTAGCACGCACAACTCAACACGCATCTAAAAACTTAACTTAGTGAAATAATTTTTCATAAATCTTAAAAATAACCAAGATTCGCATTCACCCCCCCTCTGCCATTGTTTACAAGCTGTCTAAGGACCAACACTTCCACTTGTTAACTCTCCAACTGAGAATAAATCCTTAAGCTCCTCTTCTTGGATGTTGGGGATTCTTGCAAAATAGAATCAGTTTCTATGGGAACTAGTTGATTGACTAGCATAGCCTCTCTGATGCTTAAGGTTGATTGGATTTAAGAGAGGATGTAAGGAGTTTTAGTGTTAATAAACACGTACCTTTGAATGGTGACCCAAGGGGTCCTTTTATAGGCTTTGCATGATTTCTAATTAGGTCAAGAGAGGGAATTATAGAACTCTTTCCTAAACAGATTCTTATCTCTTTAATAGGATATATTTTACTTCTTGTACAAGTAGAGTCCTAATTACCGAGGACTGCCTTTATTGTAGATAAACTCTTAGGAAATAAAATCTTAATTGGTAGGATCTCTCCAGGAGGATAAACTGACTTAGCTTGATAGTCGCCTGGACCTATCTCTTTGTTGAGGTAAGATAGGATTTGGTCTTCTCTGGTTTCACCAAGGTAGCTTTATCCCATCTGGATAGCTTCCATGTAACGAGTGCACCCTTAGCAATATTTGACTATGTTATTAGAAGTCCCCCCCATAAGTGTTTGTGAAGCTTCTTTTAGGACTTTAATTGTTTGAATCCGCCTACCTTGGGTAGACTTTATGCCAGATGAATTGTTGGGAAGCAACTAGGTCAAGCTTTAGGGTTTTCTTTTGGGTGTGCTTTTTAAACACCAACTGTAACTTTGGAAAATTTTTAAATTTTGAATGTAAGGATGGTGATGAGCCACATGTTACATGGGGAAGAGACATCCCTTCAGTTACCATTTTAACCTTTTTTAAAGGTTTTTGTTTCTCTCTCTCAATCTCACTTTTCCTTCTCTGAATTTCTTTAAGTTTCTCTGGTGATATTAGCTTCTTCCTTTGGTGTTCTTGCAATCTATCCTTTGCTTCTAATTTTTTGGGGAACAAAGCCTTCTTCTCTCCACAAGTAAGTTTCTTAACTTCTTTTACTTTCTAGTATTGTTTTACTACTCGTTGTTCATCACCATGCGTTTTTGTAGAAATGTTTTGGTAACCGTTCATCTTTTAGTTTAAACTTTGAATGTTGGCATGTCTTGATATCTCCTCTTATTTTTACTTATTTTTTAGTTTATTGAGTTGATATATTTCTATATCGCTAGTTTTGTCATTTTAAAATCTCCATTTTGAATGCACATTGTTCTTAATTTTGGCACTACCTTGAGTAATATTTTCCAAAAATTCAATCATGCATTGAACTTTATAACTTTTGTTATTTGATCCATATTACCAACATAGATAATATGTATGCTATTTCTGCCACCTCACACTAACTTTAGATACTTTAGAATATATTCTTACCAATTAGGATTTTAATAGGTAGTGATGTTCGACTCGTTATCCACAACTAGTAGCTAGTTGGGTAGGGAGTTTGATGAGATGCACTCGCAGCATCCAAAGTTTTTTAAACAACCTTTAAATGTAGATTATACTGACTATGTCTCTCCACTTAGGCTACCTTATTCGCTTGAAGAAATTTCTGACGTGATTTCTACGAATGAGTGAGTGACTAGCTCCTAAGCCACCTCAAGTTCAAAATTGTCTTCCAAGTCTCATTCTTCTTGATCTAGGTGGGCCAAACTTGATGAGGAAATGGGCTAGACTCCTATTGTACCAACAAGAACTATGGTCAAAGCCTCGACGTGTAAGACTAGAATACAAAGGGACTCCACCAGCCCATGAGGAAACACGTTGCCACTTGGCCCACAACTTTGGAGAAAGGAAAATTGAAGGTAAGGGTAGTTATCAATAAGATGACCTAGATGAATTTTATTGAGTTAATTCAGGATATGATTTATCTGGAGTTTGAGATGGAGGTTTTTCCTTGGCTAGGAGACTATGAGAATCTTTTACCATCGAAACACCGATGAATAACCCATCTACTTGAAGGTTACATCATCATTTATACAGACCAAATTTGGTATGGCTTCATATATCCTTTGCTTGATGGGATTAGTGATGTTTTGAGGAAATGGAACCTTTACCCAGTTTAGCTACATTTGAATGCTTGGACCAACTTGTTGGGCCACTTCGTTATTTGTTAGGGCCTGAACCTTACTTTTGATGCATAATTCTTCAAGCGGGTATAACTTTGAGGAATATGAAGAATGAGGATCACTACCACTTTTCCCATTGGGTCGGTTTTTAGTTAAAAATAAGTTAAATTCAGTGAAGTACTTTAAACAGTACTTCATTTTTATCAAATAGGAGGAGCACCATCCTTGGTTCTTAATTGATTGGAACTTGGATCTAAATTGTACATATAATCCCATAGGCGTCGACTCAAGGGTAGATGCATTCAAAGCCCTTCGGATAAGGGTGTGGTCTTGTCAAATTATAAGTTGGGTGATGGCTAAGAACATTAGGATAATCGAGTCGGGCCAGCTGGACCATACTTATTATCCTGGTCCCGAGGTGTTTATAGGTATGCTGATTTTGTTTTCTTCTTTTGTTATTCTTTTTTGGATATGTTTAACTTTCCAAAGCTTAGCGAACTTAAACATACCGTTGTAGCCACGTAGATTAAGGATTATAAATGGTCTAATAAGCGAGATGTTGTTGAGCTGATAAAGTGTGTTGTTGATGCAATACTTGGGTTGAGGCACCAATCCCTAGAGAAAGAGGAGAAAGTGCAAGGTGCAAGAGCCAAAGAATCAGCAGGAGCTAAAAAACAATTCAGATTCACCCCAACCTTCTATGGCTGGAGAGACTCCCTTGGAGCTGGTAAGGTTAATTTTTGTTTTTGAATTTTCATGTTTTTTTTCTATTTAGCTTGACGTTTTGTCTATGCTTTAGGTCAGTAACTTGAATACTCCGACCGTCTCGGTGAGGCAAATTAATTCTACCACCATCCAAGAAGATCTGTTACTTCTAGGCGGTATCGAACTTTCTTTCCATTCCACTCCCATCCAGAATGTCTTGATGCCATTCTTCCATTTCCATTCAAAAAGGATGAGCTAGAAGCTCAGTCCATTATGCAAGTGTCCAAGGCTATGCTGACACTATCTTCTGAGGTTTGTACTTTACCTCAACTTAGTTTGTTAATATTTTTGTATGTATGGCATCTCGGGCAAGTGTCTTGGTCTGGAAAAGTAGGGGTGTTGTCCGGATGGAGCGCAGCCTTCAACTGACCACTCAAGAGCTTGAGAAGACTAGGAAGCTCCTCTTTGACTCAGAGCCAACGAAGGCTGAGTTAGATGCAAGTAAGCTGGCTAAGTAGCTTGAAGAATCTAATAAGAAAGTTGAGCACCTGGGCCAGGCTAAGGATAAGCTTCAAGAGACCATATCCAAATATAGGGATAAGATCTCTAAGGAAACTAACACTTACAAGTAATGAATGATTGATCTCGCCTTGGATGGCTGGGAATTCGGTAGATGGGTTCTTCAAGCTTACCAATGACTTCACCCAAACCTCCTAGATGAATTGGTTGAAGGGATCAAGTTCCCTGGCCAAGCGTAGGAGGAAGAAGGGACTTGCCTTGAGGAAAGCACCCCGAAGAGGGATGATGAAGTTCCTTCCTCAACTACTCCGGAGGGAAAATCAATTAGAGGCGTTGAATAAATTTATGTTTTCACTTGTTAAATTTTGTAAGAATATTCAAGCCTTTTAGCTTTATTTCTAGCTTTGTTTTAATATCCACCTGGACTTTCATGTTGCATGTTTAAGATGATTAGTCTCCGAATGATCGCCTTAATATTATGCCTTAGATGATTCTGTGCATATTTAGATGTATGACTCATTCTTATCCCATTTTATATCAAACCTTACTTACAAGGTCCTTTTTAGGTTTTGTATCACCTGATTTTATATTTCTTTTAATGGCCCATTAATCCACCATTCTTTATGTTAGACATGATGTATGCCCTAGAGGCAATTAGAGTGATAAATCTTAATTAGTTATTATGAACAAACAGGTTCAGATTATTATCATTAATAATAAAGATATCTTTGTTGTTTATTAGTGTTTGTTTAATCTATTTATCTCTCTAGTATCATATATATGTGGTATTATATATGCACATTAATAAGATAAAGTCTATGACTACTTCATAGCATAAAAGTGCAAGGGCATAGTGGGAGCTATGTGGTGTGAGAACTGCACATACATGTTACTATGAATAGTCTAGATATCCTTAGACATAGTTTTATTGAGATTGGACATTAATGAAGCGGACAGACTAACATGTGTAGGCTTACTCCTTGGATTAGATCTAAGTAGCCGATCTCACGATTTGAAGGTGGTACCTTGTGTTAACACATGAATGTATTCGAGTAATACATTGGAGATTGTTATAAGACAAACACTCAGAAATAAGTATATCCATGTGTTGGTGTCATGTCTTATTGCAGTAGTAGTATGAGTATTCTCAGACCTAAGATACTAGTTACCTTATGTAGGAGTTGCTGTACTTTGGGTCATACTTATTCATACCCTGACGATCAGGATGATATGGGTGATAACAGGTGTAGTGATGATCACTTATTGGTAAGCCAAATAGTCAAGATGGGATCCATTGTTCTTGATATAGTGATATAATGGGAGATGTACCTCAAGGCCTCTTATTGAAGAGACACACTCATAAACCTCTAATCAGAGTATAAGATTGATAGAATGGGTTTCTAGTCAATCTTGATACATTATGGCGAGTGGTGTTCTTAGTGAACAAGTCTAATTCTAGGATAACTATGGTTATTACATGAGCTAACACTTAATTCGAGCTCAATAAACTGGATGGTACTTAACCTGATGGAAGGAGTGTATTGTATTGGTTACTACTGCAGAACTAGATCAAGTCACAAGCATGTGAAGTTTCAAGTATTAAGGGATCATATGCCTTTGCTAGAAAACCCATTTGATAGTCTAGAGCTATCGGGTTCCATATGGGTTTGGAATACTAAGCCCAAAGAATTCTGGATGGGAGGCCAATTTAGTTTAACCTCTAGCGGCTCTATACTTCGGGGTCCTATGAGGTCACACACTTTGGGTCTTTACCGAGCTAAGTAAAGAACTTTTAAACTAGGTCTATGTTGAGAATAGTTAAGTTGTCGAATTTGTTGGATGAATTATTAATTGGTTGGACCATATTATTAATTAAAAGGATTAAAGGAGAAAATTAGGAAAATTGCATTGAGCGGAGCAAGGAAATTTTTTCCATTGTGAGTGTGCCCCAACGAACATAGGTTGTTCGAGGTGCGGCCTGCCCAGTCGCACCACAAGCAAAATAGGTCATGGGTTGCTAGTGTGCTGGCTAGGCCTAAGCACACTAGCGGGTATTAGGCCCTCAAGTGCTGCCTAAGGGGAGCGCTAGTAGGCTCGCTAGCGTAGACCACAAGTTGAGCCTATGGGAAATACTGTAAGGCCTAGCTTGTGGGGCAAGGTAAGCTCGCAAGGGCTTGCTTTGTGCGGTTGCCACACAGCCCGCATAAGTGGGCTATGCTCGTGTCAACCCGTGGATCCGCGTGGTTGACCCCCTTGTGAGATAGGGTTTTCCCCATCCCACATTGGAAAAAGGTTACCAGTCTGCTCCCCTTCTCCCTATATATAGCTGCCCCCATTCTCTCTTTTAATGTACTTCAGCTTAGCCTTTCTCTCTAAGTTTGACATCTTTTCTTCCTGAGCTTGTAGCGAGATCCTTTATGAGTTTCTCCAATGTCGCAATAATTCTTTAGAAGGTTCTTTCTTTTTAAAGTAAGCCTTCTTAGTTAATATTTTTGGATTGGTCTTCGAGTGATCTAGCACCTGCAGTCTACCAACGGATTCTTCCTCAATGGAGGTTTTGGTCGATGAAGATCCATGTGGATCAAACATAGAGGTTATCCTAGATTGGAAGCTAGTGCTAACAAAGTTCTATAAAACTGCTTTAAGGGAACACCACACTAATGGAAAGGCATACATCAACTGGTAATGCTTTTAACTTAGATGCTAGGTTTCTTTTAATAAGTTTTATAAACCTGATAGCATCAATGGAACGTTTCAACTTAAATTATATCAATCATGGAATGCTTAGGAGATCCTTTAGGATTAATTTTAAGTTTTGAAATTCCACCGTACAACTTTGCATGTTCAATTACTGTCTTGATTAACAAATAATGGTATCAGAGCCTGCTTTATGCTATACATGATTGATTATAATATGTTGAAATTGATATTTTCTATGAATTGATTAAAATATGCTATGCATGATTTAAGTTTCAATTCCTGTTATAGAAAATGATGTGATAACTAGATTAAGGTTTTGCTCAAACTTAGTCTAGGTGATTATCATATAAATTATCAATGTTTTACCACACATGTTAATGATTTAAATTAAGGGTCATGTCGTACTTCACTCAATTAAAGAATGAAATCTTTAAATCATAGTTGTCTGTGGTATAACGAACCAAAGTGTCCATGGTTATTTTGGTAAGGATTGGACTTGGTTGCTAATTCACTTTAAGGGTGCCTCTCCTACCTGAAAATCTCCATCGGTGTTAGGTTCAAGTGTACCAAATTGACTTTTATAACTTAGTTGATTTTTAGTATGCGAATTGGATTCCGAATATGATTTTATAAACATGATTTAAGTTGTTAAATTAGGACTTATAGATGTAGGTGCAAGAACTTAAACATGGACCTTATTTATTTTGCATGCTATCTGGAGTCTTGGCATAATGGAATGATTATGATGTACCAGTCTTGAGCATGTCCCTTATATTAATAATTCTAGATAGCTCGGAACTATTATTATCATAATCATATCCATCGTATAAGACCTGGACTAGGGCGAGACTAGCGGCACCAATAAAATCCCTACAATAATATTTAGGCGCTAGATTTTCTTCCCGTCATATGTCATGATACGAACCTAATTAACGGATGTAAGGACATGTACAACATGCTTTCCCTTAACATGTGTTTGGTCATGAGAGTAGATGGGGTTAATGGAGCTAATGCTAGATTGGAGACACATTTGAGGAGTCATACAATTGGGTTCGAACGTCTCGAGAAAGAGAACTCAAATGGATTAGCAATTGTATGGGATGCAAATGGATGGATTCCAACCATGGTTGTCTTATTATGGCTTGACCTGCTATATTGTGGGTCATGATGAGTGGCTATTGATGCTACCTACTAAGGAAAATTGGTTAGACCAAATTTCCCAAATTTAAATAGAAGAGCTATTTGAATGTCGAGAAAATAATAGGAATTATGTGTTTAATTAAAAATCTTATCTTAAATGCATGTACATATACTAATATCTAAAAAATTTCTATCTTATGTCTAGGTTGAACATCAATCTAAACATAAATCTTTGTCCGATACTTGATAATAAGTTGATAGGGATCAATTTTGATGACTGGTTCAAGGCTCTTAGAAAGGAGCTTGAGAAGCGCAACATAGATTATGTTTTGGATAATCCTGAACTAGTCAATCCTGATGCTGAGGCTTCTATCTAAGAGAAAGAGGTGTATCTTAAGCATAAGAAGGATGCTTTTGTGGTGTCACTTATGATGCTCGAAACCATGATCACGAAGCTTAAAAAACAACATGATGGTATGGACCTAAAGTCCATGATGATCCATCTCAAAGGAATTCATGAGGGCATGAAGATTGAATGGAATGAAATATTAAATTTTTTCTATACCTCTGGTAGAAATGGTGGGATCATGGCCTCTGATTGTTGCATTGAATACTTCGAGTATTCAAAGAGAATGACTTAGATAATTGAAAGAAATTTCTAGTATGACATACAAACTATGATTGAAAATATGTTTGATAAATATTCACCCTTCGTGAAAGATTATCTTATGTCAAGAAAGACTAGCAAGACATCCGAGTTTATTAAGAAACTTAGATGTTTTGAACAAGGTCTGAAGGCTAGAGGAATAGGTACCTTGGCAAGTAAGACTTGCATAAAAGGTAAAGGTTTAAAACCTATTAATAGGAAGGTAAAAAATGTGATCATTGAAAAGGTTAAGCCCAAAGGAATATGTTTCATGTTCAAAAGGCTCGGACACCGGAAACGTGATTGCAAAGCTCTGATTTCTGAACAAGTGAAGAACAAGACAAGTGAGGCATCTACTTTAGGTATGTTCATGATAGAGAGCATCTTATGAGTCTACATGAGTATTGGATATTGATTTTGGTACTCATATCTGCCATTCTACGCATGGGTTTTGAAATAGTAGGAGGCTTGCAAAGAGGGAAATGGACCTATGAGTTGGAAATTGAGCATGGGTTACTGCAACAGTTGTAGGGATATATAGCCTTCATTTTCCTAGTGGGCTAGTCTTAGTTTTGAACAATTACTATTATATCCCTGCTGTCACTGAGAATGTTATTTCTACTGCACGTTTAGCAATAGAGGGATTTGAGATTTTATTTTCTAATAATAATTGTCAAATTCGACATGATAATGTTGTTTATGTTTGTGCGATATCTATTGATGGTTATGTTCTGGATACTGAAACTGAAATTCTAAATATGAACATTTTTAAGAAATCAAGATTAGATAATAAGAAATCTTCATACTTATGGCATTGTCATCTAGGCCATATAAATGAGACTTGCTTAACTAAGTTACACAAATGTTGGGCCCAATGGAATGGGAATCCTATGGGGCATGTGAACCTTGTTTAAAGGGAAAGATGACTAAGAAACCTTTCAAAGGAAAGGGTCAACATGCCAATAGTACCTTGGAAATAATACATTCTGATGTATGTGGTCCAATGAGTGTTAAGACACATGAGGGTTTCGTCTATTCATAACCTTCATCAACGATTATTCGTGATATGGTTATTTGTACCTGATGGGGAACAAGTCTAAAAGTTTTGAGAAATTCAAAGAGTTCAGAACTGAAGTAGAGAAAAAGCTTGGGAAAAGTATCAAGAACCTTCAATATGATCGACGTGGTGAATACTTAAGACAAGCATTTCAGGATTATCTAAGGGATAATGGTATTTTATCCCAGTGGACACCTCCGTATACACCCCAACACAATGGAGTGTTAGAAAGGAGAAATCGAATCCTACTCGATATGGTTTGATCCATGATGAGCTAATCAGAACTCAGCAGATCCTTTTAGGGTTATGCATTTGAGAGTGTAGTTTATATACTAAACAGAGTGCCCTTGAAATCAGTTGATCAAACACCATACGAATTGTGATATGGTAAGAAACCAACTCTTTCTCACCTGAGAGTTTGGGGATGTCTTGCTTGTGTAAAGAGGACAAGTTCAAATAAGCTAGGTGCTAAGTCTGATATGTGTTTGTTTGTACATTACCCTAAGGAGACTATGGGTTATATCTTTTATGATCCCAAGGAATAAAAGTCCTTGTTTCTAGAAATGCTCATTTCCTCGAAAAGGAGCATATACTTGCAAAACCTAGTGGGAGCAATATTGAGTTAGTCACTCAAGAAGATCAAACAAACAATCAACTGATTGTTTCTACACCTGTTTTACAAGAAAGTGTAAGCATAGTGTGAGCACGAGATTTTTTACCAGCTCGCGCATTCAATGATGATGGCTTTTTGGGATATTTATCCTCGAATCACACAATTTTCGATCATCCGATGATCTTCTAATGGGAGTCTTCCTCGTCTTCAAATTTAAAAAAGGTTTTTTTTTAATTTTTCCCTTTAACTTCCAAAAATAATTAAAAAAATATAAAAATTTGAAAACATCGTAGAAAACTAGATCCAGGGGGCCTACATCGCTAAAGGTGGGCGAGGCAAACTTCGCCAAAAGGCTTCGGCAAGGCAAGCCTCGCCAAAGCCCTTGGCGAGGCATATGCCTCACCAAAGAGCTTGGCGAGGCTCCCTCGCCAAACTTTGGGGAGGCATACCTCGCCAAAGTGTTTGGCGAGGTATGCCTCGCCAAGGTCTTTGGCGAGCTCACCAAAGTCTTAGCGAGGAGCCTCGGCAGACTTGCTCTAGCGAGCCTCCTCGTAGGAAAAACCTACATTTTTTGGATTTCCAGGATTTTTCTATAAATAGTCAGACCTTTTTGGATTGAACGAGGCTAAAAAATTCAGAGAAAATTCTCTTTTTTAGATAAAAAAAAACACAAACAAATACTACAAAGACTTTCTTTCTTTTCTTCTAATATTTTCTTGTATCCAAAACACTTTTGGATTTTAACTTTTAAAATTTCTTCATCTACTTTTCTAAAAATCCTCAGATATTCTCGGGTCTAAAAACAAATTTGGAAACTGAGTCTGATTATCTTTTGGATAAATAAACACTTTATTTTCCAACCAAACACAATTAAACTAAAATGAATGAGGAACGCTCCCGGGGATTAAATAGATACGCCAAAGTGGATTCACACCAAAAGGGTAAAAGCCTCTGAGTTCCTAGAGCTGCTTATTTCGTAATCTTTGATTTCTTTCTTAATTTCTTTTACATGTGGACCTAGGAATTATTTCATTTATTATTATTATTATTGTAAATGTTGTATTTCTCTTCTTCATCTTTTATTTCTTTTTAATTTTTATGTTAGAATACTCCAACGAAGGGAATTAAAATTATTCCCAGATAACATACCGCACTTTATGCCATGTGATCATTTTCACTAATAAAATTTATCAACATACGTGTAAATAAAAATGAACTATTTTTATTTAAAATAACAACTTTAAACCGTCGATGTTTTAACTAGGCCACACGGGCCTCACTAAAATCAAATCAAACATATGTGCCATATTTCGTGCTAACCTTTGTGGATGCAGGTTAGATGTATGCCTAGGATTTATTTTCCTTCAGGTATTGCATATATTTTTACGAAAAATGTAACTAATAAGTTAGCGACCGGTTGCATCCCCTGATTTTTATAATTTTTGTAATCTTTACTTTTCCGCATTTACTTAATGCTTGATGTATGGATTTTTTACTTTCTGCATGCGCGTTAAAACATGCATTTAAACTCCAAAAATGACCTAAGTGTGAATATGCATAACTAAGAAAATACAGTTTTCTTTAGATGTAATATAGTGTGATAACATAAGAAATAAGCAACTTATCCCAGACCCGAATCTCTGTGTCTTAGTGGGCTGTCCCCCGGACGTTAAGCCTCACAGGACTCTAATTCCTGGAAAGAGCTATTCCAGGTGGTGACTCCACATTAAGAGACGGCGGTTTCGGGTTTGAACTGTTCTAAAATGTTTTCTCTTTCACTACCAGGTGCACTTTTCAAACACCCCGATGGACCGCGCCTCTCATCTTTGTGAGCTCTCGGCCCACCGCTCCGTGTCGTCCACTCACAATGGCGACTCTACTAGGGATTTTTTCTAAAAACTTATTTTTTAAAGGTTTTTAGATTTTGGATAAGTGCCAAAAATTATTGATCACATTATTCCATTTTCTCTTAATTATGACATATTCATAATTTCGCACTACAATAGAAGGGATTAGCCCATAAGTCTAAGGTACCCCTATTATCGCTAAGCTTTCTCTTGTACTAATCTGCCTCCTTGAGAAAAGATAGTACTTGAGCGGGTGGAGCACTTGTTGCCATATCGTATGTACCTCCCTCAACCCACTTGGGGAGAGGCTTGGAGTGTATTTAAGTGCAACAAGAACCTTCTACATCAACGACCCATTTATGAACCTCTTGTAAATAAGCCATAGGCATTTTCCCTAGGGTGTTACCCAACAAATGACCATGCATTATATTTTTCTGCAGGTGCGCTCCTTAGTATTTTCATGGTACTAAGATGAACCAAAATTAGGATAGAGACTAGCCAAAAACCCTACACGCAGGAGTTTTATGGTTGGAAGCTATGTGCTATATGTCTAATGCTTTCAATTTGTCACTAAACAAATGTCATGCTAACCACGAATTTTTATGTAGACATTTGAACGCACACACTCATGATATTAAATGTACATATCATGATACCAAACCAATATCACATACACTTAGGCACAGTTAACACTATAGATCGTGTCATCCTAGGACAACATAAAACCATTTAGGGACATCACTTACCCATTTTTCAGCGAGATGTCCACTTGACATCCTGCTATTAACCTGCACATGGTAAACATACTTCCATTTACTACGTGATGTCCACTTGACATTCGACACTTAGCCTATAAGGGGCAATAATATATCCTACACATAATCTTTGAGATGTTCACTCTACAAGGGGCAATTATACACACCAAAAGCCCAAACGGGGCAAATACCTACCCAAAACCATTTTATCCTACATTAAAGGATATCCTAGTTGATGTCCTAAGCCCACATGAGGTGCACCTACTTCAAAAATCTTACCTTACCAAATCTTCAAGGGTATACGCTTCATACCCAAATAATTCGCCCACATGAGGCAATAATTCATGTATCACCACATACCCTCAAATAGTGATGACCACACAGGTATCTGAAACTTCGCCCTAATTGTGCAAAATAACCAAACCATTCATTAGGTAGCTACATGCAGTAGTTGTTTTCATTTCATCAAGGGTATGTCACACTGCCTACCCGAAATCAATTTGACCTCCTCATTCCATGAGACCTAGTCATAGGACAAAACCTCAAACTATTAACCTATTAATAGGTAACTTGGTCATCTCACGACGTCACACAGACATCGTACAAATCTCAAATCCAACCTTCGTTGTTGGATTTTCATTTCCACATGTTTTCATCTTTACGACCAACTTGTTTGTTTAAAATGGATTGACATACATGTTATTTCACATCATGGCATGCTAACCCCTTGTGAATGCAACCATAACATTAAACATCTCATGCATTTCCCGCATCACGAATCTTACATACACGGTCTAATATTATGCTGTGTATCAAAGGGGCTTGGAAGAGGCTTGCTCACTGCCTGCTTCGCATTTCTCAGATCATGGCCAATCTGGAGGGGATTCCGTACACTGACTCAAGGGAGGACTTGGGTTTGATTCAGATTTTGTTTGATGTACATCTTTCATGGCCAACCCATGAGAAGAAGGTACGGGAGAGGATCACCCTATCCTTACGGGATAAAATTCTCAGCAGTCATCGGTGAGCGCCGAGATTGCAGCTACCTTGAATGCCTTTGCCAACAACGAACAGCTAGCATCACTCATTCACCAACACATCAGGAGGGCCCAGAATGCAGTGTCCAGCCCGGAGGTCACCCTTAACAACATCAATCCGACACGGGGACCTCCTACTTCATGCATGATTCCCCCAAATACCTTTTATCAGTTCGAGGCAGAACAAAGTCAGCTAAAAAAGAATCCATTCTTCCTTGGACAAACTGTCCATCCAACATTTGCACTAGGGCCTTTCTACCTAGGAATGACCCAACACATTGTTCCTAACTAGAGTACGTTGGTCGCCTCACAGTTCCAGGCACCTCAACTGCCCCATTTTGTTGCATATCCCCAGGGGCAATATGGCTCTTATCCAAGCGTAGGGAACACCATCCTTCAATAACCAGGAATGGTGGAACTAAGGCAACAGTTCTTAGCCACTCATAGTGGCCACCTAAGGAACGCATACCCTGCACAACTGATAATTGGGGATGAAGATAGCTTACCCCCAAACTTCACAATGCCATAGTTTGAGAAGTACGTATCATATGGTAACCCACGCGCTCACTTAACGCATTATCAGATGGTGATGAGAGCATTGAGGGTCAGCGATCAAATGATGGCTAAGCTCTTCATCATCACCTTAGACCACCTGGTCAATGAATGGTACAACCACCTTTCTCTAGACATAGCTATTGATTGGAATAGCCTTGCTCAGGCTATGCTGGGGCATTATGGTTTTAATGCTTAGATGGAAACCACAATGCAACATCTGGAGGCTATAAGGCAGGAGCAGGGTGAGAGCTTTAAATCCTACTATGCATGTTGGATGGCCACATAGGTCAGGCTTAGGGCTCGCTAAAGTCTACCGGAGATAATAACTAAGCTTGTAGACAGTGCATTGCCATCATACATGAACAAGTTTGGGCCAGACATCTTCTCCAGCTATCAAGAAGTGTTTGAGAAGGCAGATAGGATGGAGCACTTCGAATCTATTGATACATTTGGGGAACACTAGCATTGATTGATGATGTAATAAATTATTTTTTAGCTACTTTGCCTAAGAGGCTTCTTTTGAATTATTTTTAAATAAACTGAACTTTGTTTATTTGCTTGATACTCTATCAATGATATCGCGCATTCTCATAAACATATACATATTGTTTTTAGCTCATGTGCACATCATGAAATTAATTTGGGTATAAATGGATTCCCCACAATTACAATAATTTCAAATGATTTGACTCTTAAGAGAAAGTGAGAGACAAACACATGTACTTAGACAACGCGTGATAGCAATTGCCTTATCATATAAGGATGAAAGATCAATGGAAAGATCTCCAAGTACAAAACATCCATTGACTCAATCAAGAGAATGAAGCACACAAAGATCAAAAGGATCAGAGCTAGAATAAGGCCAAAATGTTGACCAAGCAAGTTGGGACCAACCAACTAGCGCAATGTCACAAAGAAGGAGTCATATCTTTGAAAATGTTAACAACTCCATCACCACCATTCATGAGACCAAACAACCTGCAAGATGTCACAAAGGAGGAGTCAGATCATTGAACACAGAAACAACTCCATCACACGGATCATCACCATTCATGGGATAATCAAACAAAAGTCAATGCTAAAGATAAAAAGGAGTCAAACCGTTGAACACGTCAACAGTTCCTTCACATGGCTCACTAGCATTTGTGGGGTAATCATTTCACAATTGAACTCAAAAAGGAAATACTGATGATCAAGACCCATCATCACATACACCTCAAGCCGATAAAGCAGCATGAGCACCGATCAATCGAAAAAAAACGCTGCACGAGACAATAACTAAAGTTATGGACATGGATGATAGTTGATCTACAAAATCAACCAAGTCTTACACAATTGCTATCACGCATAGGTGAAAGAAATAAAAAGATGAAAAGTAGTACAAACAAAAAAAAATAAATTTGTATTTAGTCTATCAATTAACACTCGGTTAGTTGAGAAAAAATTAGGGCTTCTTTTCAAAACTAAAAAAAGAATAGTCCGCTAAGTTGAAAACCCGAAAAGGGCGGGTTAGGCAAAATTTAGGACATCGAGAGAACCACATTGGTTAGAAAACCTGAAAGGGCTAATTGATGGCAGAAGTCAAATCATTTGAAACATTTGAACCCCTGTTAAGTTCATCAATGAATTGTCATTTTTGCTAAATCTTTATACATATGCTTATTTTGATTGCTTGCATGCCAATGGTAGAATATAGCAAGTAAACATCCAAAAATAAATAAAAAATAAATAAAAGAAAGGAAAAATGAGTCTGTTGGATTAAAAACCTAAAAGGGCGGTCTAGGAAAAAATTAAGACAAGGTTTGATAGATTGAAAAACCACAAGGGCAATCTATGCAAAACTTAAAACCAAAAAAATATCAAATTCATCATCTCCTCCTTGGAAAGGTACGTGCACGACATTATATACCTCCAACACATCAAGAAAACTGCTTCCAAGAGAGCATTGCCGATACAATGCTAGATCAACGACCCATCTAGACTTTCCTCAAATCAGGTCAAAGCTATGAGCTTGAACCTGATTCAAAGAACCTATTGTCATCGCTTTGAGGGAATCATTCATGGAATCCCTAACAAGATAAGTCATAGGGGCAACCATGCACCAGCACAAGAGAAGGCTCTTCAATGAACGAAGCACATGACACCTACAACAGATGAACATACATCATATGATAAATATTGTTCATGCATAAAAACATGCATTCGCATCGTGACATTTATAGGCAAAAACAATGCCGAACCGGGCCAACATCATCCTAGTAAACAAGAACCTCCACCTCCATATGAGGAACCTACAAATAAGATGATGGCCCATTGAAGCTTAAAGTCAATGTTGCAACATCATAAAAGCCTCCTAAAACAACGGAGGAATACTCGGGACATCCCTGAATTTTTATTAAACTCATTTATTCCTCATGTTTTAATTTTTGATTGAAGGGGCAAAAATTTTTTCTTCAGATAAACTCAATCAAATAATTAAAACATGCATCATAATATATATTAACTTTATACTTTTCTCTGACTTGTCATAGGAAACAAGTCAAAGTCGCTTGTGAAATAAATTCAAGCGCCTATCTACAATCATCACAAGGGGCACACAATAACCTCAAAAG
Organism: Euphorbia schlechtendalii; assembly: GCA_949673415.1. NCBI lineage: Eukaryota > Viridiplantae > Streptophyta > Magnoliopsida > Malpighiales > Euphorbiaceae > Euphorbia > Euphorbia schlechtendalii. The sequence continues at coordinate 54,055 of CATIWQ010599640.1, forward strand.
AAGAATGAAACGGTTGCCAACCACGTAAGGGATGCCACAAAAAGAAACAGTCGACCCACCCACAAGGGGCACCAAGTACCTAAGGGATTTCGAAGAAAGAAATGGACAACCCTATGAAAACACAATGCCAGAAAGGAAGGCCTATCACCAATTGGGAACAAGAGGTCACCAACCACACCGGTCAGTTATTCTCTCTATCCCTACGTTCATTTCGTGTGATCATACTGGTTATAAAACCAACGATGATCACACAAGGAGCAGCTGTGAGCACAGGATTTAGTACCAGCTCGCTCATTTAATGATGATGGCTTTTCGGGATATTTATCCTCGAATCACATGATTTTTGACCGTCCGATGATCTTTAAATGGGAGCCTTCCTCGTCTTCGAATTTAAAAAAGGTTTTTTTTTAAATTTTCATCTTTAAATTCAAAAATTAATTAAAAAAATATAAAAATCTGAAAACATCGTGAAAAACTAGATCCAGGGGGCCTACATCGCCAAAGGTGGGCGGTGCAAACCTCGCTAAAAGGTTTTGGTGAGGCAAGCCTCGCCAAAGCCCTTGGCAAGGCATGCATTACCAGAGAGCTTGCCTCGCCAAACTTTGGCAAGGCATACCTCGCCAAAGTGTTTGGCGATGGCGAGGTATGTCTCACAAAAGACTTTGGCGAGGGGTGTGCCTCTCCAAGGTCGCCAAAGTCTTAGCGAGGAGCCTCCCCTTGGCAAGGCATACCTCACCAAAGTGTTTAGCGATGGTGAGGTATGTCTCGCCAAAGACATTGGCGAGGCATATGTCTTGCCAAGGTCTCCAAAGTATTGGCGAGGAGCCTCGCCAGACTTGCTTTGGCGAGCCTCCTCGTCGAAAAAATCTACCTTTTTTGGATTTCTAGGATTTTCCAATAAATAGTCGGACCTTTTTGGATTGAAGGGGGATCGAAAATTCAAAAAAAATTCTCTTTTTCAGATAAAAAAACACAGACAAATACTACAAAGATTTTCTTTCTTTTCTTCTAATATTTTCTTAGATCCAAAACACGTTTAGATTCTAACTTTTAAAATTTCTTCATCTACTTTTCTAAAAATCCTTAGATATTCTCGGGTCTAAAAATAAATTTAGAAACTGAGTCTAATTACCTTTTGGATAATTAAAGACTTTATTTTCCAACCAAACACAATTAAACTAAAACGAACGAGGAACGCTCCCGGGGATCAAACGGATATGCCGAAGTGGATTCACACCAAAAGGGTAAAAGCCTCTGAGTTCCTAGAGCTACTTATTTCATGCTCATTGATTTCTTTCTTAATTTCTTTTACATGTGGACCTAGGAATTATTTCATTTATTATTATTGTAAATGTTGTAATTCTCTTCTTCATCTTTTATTTCTTTTTAATTTTTATGTTAGAATACCCCAACAAAGGGAATTAAAATTATTCCCGGATAACATACCTCACTTTATGCCATGCGATCATTTTCACTAATAAAATTGATCAACATATGTTAAACAAAAATGAACTATTTTTTATTTAAAATAACAACTTTAAACTGTCGATGTTTTAATTAGGCCACACGGGCCTCGCTAAAATCATATCGAACATATGTGTCATATTTCGTGCTAACCTTTGTGGGTGTAGGTTAGATGTATGCCTAGGATTTATTTTCCTTCAGGTATTGCATATATTTTTACGAAAAATGTAGTTAATAGGTTAGCAGCCGGTTACATCCCCTGATTTTTGTAATTTTTGTAATCTTTACCTTTTCGCATTTACTTTCCGCATTTACTTAATGCTTGATGTATGGATTTATTACTTTCTACATACGCGTTAAAACATGCATATAAACTCGAAAAATGACCTAAGTGCGAATATTCATAACTAAGAAAATATGGTTTTCTACAGAAGTAATATAGTGTGATCATATAAGAAATAAGCAACTTATCTCGGACCCGAATCTCTGTGTCTTAGTGGGCCGTCCCCCGGACGTTAAGCCTCACAGGACTCTAATTCTTGGAAAGAGCTAATCCAAGTGGCGACTCCACACTGAGAGATGACGGATTCGGTTTTGAACCGATCTAAAATGTTTTGCTTTCTCTACCAAAACCTTTTGAGTCCCCAACCCGATGCACTTTTCAAACACCTCGATGGACCGCACCTTTCATCTTCATGCGCTCTCAGCCCACCCCTTCATGTCATCCACTCACACATAGAACAACCTATTATAACACTGACATTGCATATGTCATGTTGGGCTCCAATCGCTCCTGAGCGACACAGTTTTCTCATCACTGATGATAAACATCTCTTCCTTAAGGAAGATGATGTGCCCAAGACTTACAAGGAGGTAATAAATGGCTCAGAATCTAAAAAATGGTATCAGAGATGGACTCCATGTACGAAAATCAAGTTTGGAGCTTGATTGATGCTCCAAGTGGGATTAAGCCCATAGGATACAAGTAGGTTTTCAAGAAAAAAACTGACATGAACTGTAATATAATTACCTATAAAGCAAGGTTGGTTGTAAATGGTTATAGTAAAAAAAGAAAGCATTGACTATGATGAAACATTTTCACTGGTAGCCATGCTAAAGTCTATAAGAATACTCCTTACCATCGTCGCTCATTACGATTATGAGGTCTGGAAGATGGATGTGAAAACATCATTCCTTAATAGGAATCTGGATAAGGATGTGTATATGGCACAACCTGAAGGTTGTACATCCAAGGATGGCTCAAAGGTATGCAAGGTGCAAAACTCCATTTACGGACTTAAGCAAGTATTAAGGAATTGGAATATTAGGTTTGACGATACAATCCAAGAAATTGGTATTGTGTCAAATGCTAATGAACGCTAATGAGCCTTGTGTATATAAGAAGGCTAGTGGGAGTGCAATCCTTTTCCTTGTATTATATGTTGATGACATATTACTGATAGGAAATGATGTTTTTTTTCTTCAGATAGTGATGTCATGGTTATCAAAGAAGTTCTCCATGAAAGACCTTGGAGAAGCAACTTTTATACTTGGTATAAAGATCTACTGAGATAGATCTAGAAGGCTGCTTGGACTTTTCTCAATATACATACATAGACAATGTTTTGGCTAAATTTAACCTTGAGCAGTCAAGAAAGGGTTATCTCCCAATGTCTCACGGGATTAACCTTTCTAAATTTGAGCACCCGAGAATACAAGAGTAGAGACTGCACATGAATGGAATACCCTATGCTTCAGCGATAGGTACCATCATGTATGCTATGGTGTGCACTAGGCATGACGTCTCACATGCATTGAGCATCACAAGAAGATTTCAATCTGACCCAGGTGAGAAGCACTAGATGACTTTTAAAACTATCCTTAAATACTTACGTAGTACTAGGAAAGCTGTTTGGTTAAAGGCATTTTATTGGTGATCTCGGTGTGGTGGCCAGCATTTTAAATCCAATAGTAGTCTATTGTGATAATAATTGGGCTATTTCTTAGGCAAAGGAACCACAGTCTCGTCAAAGAAACGGACATGTACTCAGGTAACTAGTATGCATGAAGCAAATGGGCAATTGGCTCAAGTTTAAGTGGGAGATCGCTAGACATGATTTATGCCCTAAAGGCAATTAGGGTGATATATTGGTTATAATGTACAAATAGTTTCAGATTATTATCATTAATAATAAAGGCATCTTTGTTGTTTATCAATGTTTGTTTGATTTATGTATCTCGCTGGTATCATATATATGTGGTATTATATATGCGCATTAATAAGATAAAGTCCGTAACTACTTCATAATGTAAATGTGTAAGGTTATAGTAGGAGCTATGTGATGTGAGAACTGCACATACATGTTATAATGAATAGTCTAAACATCCCTAGTCATAGTTTCATTGAGACTGGATATCAATGAAGCTGATAGACTGACATGTGTAGGCTTACTCCTTGGATTAGATTCAAGCAGCCGATCTCATGAGCTAAAGGTGGTACCTTGAGTTAACACATGAATGTATTCGAGAAATACATTGGAGATCGTTATAAGACAGACACTTGGAAATAACTATATCCATGTGTTGGTTTCATGTCTTATTGTAGTAGCAGCACGAGTATCCTCAGATGTGAGATACTAGTTACCTTATGTAGGAGTTACTATACTTTGGTTCATACTTATTCATGCCATAGCGATCAGGATGATACGGGTGATTATGGGTAGTGATGATCACATGTTGGTAAGCTGAATAGTCAAGATGGGATCTATCGCTCTTGATATAGTGATATAATGGGAGATGTACCTCAAGGTCTCTTGTTGAAGAGATACACTCATTGATAAGTGTATAATTACACTTATTATTATGATAATTTTGCATATTAAACACCATAGTTTAAGTCATTTTTATACTTCATATAAAAGATTTCACATGGTATGTAGTTGTTTTTTATGCAAATTCATTAACTAGGTAAATCTTGGAAGTAAAATGATTAAAGTTGGAAATCTATAAAAAAAGAGTGAAAAAGGTGCAAAAATATGCGTGGAAGTTAAGAATTTGGCTTAGAATTGAAGCTGTCGAAGATCGTTAAAGTTACAAGACAGAATCTGAAGAAAAACACAATTCACGGTCGTGACTTAGTATTCTTTAGAACAGAAAGTTGCTAACCAAATATTCAAGGTCATGACATGTACTTCGTAGTCACGACTTCGATGATTTTTTAGTTAACTCTTCTCAACTACCAACCGCCAGATAAGAACGATCAACCGCAATCAACTACCAAATGATAAGACACCTTTTGGAAGTCAACCAATCATAAAAATGTGCCTTTCCATTGTGGATAAGATCAACCCAATTCAGCCAATCATAATGAAGTGATGAAATCTTTCACCAATGGATATAACTCTTCGTTTGGATAGACACAACCCTTCATACTCTATAAATAGGGCTCCAAACTCAACCGTTTTCATGGCATGTATGGTGTGTGGGCACTTAATGTGACATAGAGGGCATATATGTGTGAAAATAGTGTAGATTTTGCTACATTCATAAGTGTTAGAGAGAAAATGTATAAGTGATTCGAACCTTATTTCGATCACTAGATTTCTCTACATATTTAAGTGATTGTTGTATAAGTGTAATTGCAAATCACTTATCAATAAAAGTTTTCATTCTTCAATATTCGTTTGTTTGATATTCACAAAGAACAGCATCCTAGTGGAGGTTCTGTACGAGTCGAGACTGAACTCAAAGCAGACGCAAGAATTGTGGGAATTGACTACTCCCATTAAAGAGTGGATATGGTGTGATCAACTTTAGCTTTCACTTGCATACCTTACAACTTTGCTTTGTTTTCTACTTATACTTTCTATTTCAAAGTTTATGATATGTCTATGTGTCATAATGTGTATTTCATGTTGAGTCTTTTATATAAATCAAGTTATATGCTTTTGAGTTAACTTTAAGAGTAGTTTTGGGGTTAACAAGATTGTGTATAATCACTGGATCTATGATTATAACACTGTTTAGTGAGCTAACATTTTTGGAATGGTAACTTGCTAAATAGGACTATGTGAGAGTGACCCATACTGAGCATAGTAATATTGTTATCCAGGTTTATATAACCGTCTTAATTTGTTTGCACTAGATTTAGAAAAGTCATTTCATGTGTTGCTCTGTGGTGAATAATTGAATATCTGAATATCTAGAACCAAATTTGTTAAATTAGTCTCGTATACGTAATATCTTTGTTGACTTTGCATGTTTTCTTTGCTATACTTGTTCGTAGGGATAATCTATATTGATTTCTTCTACTCTAATCTATACACATTTATCCACCACCATATCCCATCCTACCCAATAAATAATAAAATCATTTATTTTATTTTCTTTGTTTCGTTACTCTTGTTAGTCTTTAGAACTAGTTCCTTCCCCGTGGGTTCGATATCTTTTAAAACTACATCGTAACTGTATACTTGCAGTTATCATCATTTTTTTATTTGATAAGTGGTATTGACAACACCTGTACTTTAAAGCCAAAATCTTGCGAACAAGTAATTAAACTTATCAATGGAAAAGTAGTGAACAAGTTTTTGGTGCCGTTTCCGGGGAAGGCAAGTGCGTTCTAGAGATCTAATTGCTAGAGATATGGTACATTTTTTAATTATATTTATTTAATTTCTTTCCTAAACTGTATAATTTGACAATCCTAACTTGGATGTGAAAAGAATATGAAATAATAATCTTGGAAGTGGTACATCATATTATTACATCTGAATTCTCGATAGATAAAAGATTTTCTTCTATCTTTCCTATTTGTATTCGTGATATCCTGATTATAACTTTCTATTTCTCAAATTCTGTTAGTCACTATCGCGATAGATACTCACGATCATGACCTTTGCGATAACTGCAGCACTTGAGTAGTTATTCGATAATTATTCCACTAGCTTCTACAATCTGATGCATGACTGTTCATCACTTACTCACTTCTGGAATTTGAATTCTTATTTTCCAAATTCCAATCTATTGCAAATCCAAAATTCCTTTATTCCTTTCAAACTTTTCTTTCTTAAAATGGTTATACCAAACAAATCAGGTCTAGTTCCACCGATAAATCTTCAAAAATGGTATGACGCTTCGTTCCCGATCCATTCAAGAGAAGAGGGAGACCATTTTGAGATCATTCGAGATGCTGAGTTCAAAAGTTCCTATACTATCTATAAGAACAGTTTCATTCATCTTGGCATTTATGATAGAGTTATGTATTATCTAAGAATAATCAACTTTGTCATTTACTCGAACATGACTCTGGGGAACAGCGTGAACAACTGCATGGAAATGTTGATCACATTGGTATGGAGGAACGATAGGTAGAACTATTTAGTCTATCAACACCATGGGAAAGAATACAAACTGATAAGGAAGGCTCTAGATAAGTACTTGGGATTTTCGAGGGATTACTTCTTCAAAATGCTTCCTGGTTAGGATCCACTATCAACTAGGAATTGCCTTACAGGAAAAGCCAAATACAAATAGGAATCTACCTATAGCCGGTGGATCCGAGATCCCTGTTTGCTCGCTCTACACTTCTATCTAAGTAGTGCACTTTTTTGTAGGACTAGTTCCGACACGGTCATTCCTAAAGAATCGTTTATCTTAAAAGTAGTTTAGAATGGCATAACTATAGATGTATCAGGGATTATGATGGAGACTATAATGTTTACCGCAAGTGATCCTGGTAGGATATCGTAAGGGTGTCAGACAATGGCGAATCTTTTGGGTCAGATTGGGAGAATGCCCTATACCAAAAAAATCTTTACTGGTGAAGACATAATTCTGGAGTTGACAACGGAAGTCTTTTTCGAGCATGATTTCCTGGTAAAGTGCATTGAAGAAGAGAGAATAACCTATGATTAGAGATCATGGGATGAAAGGGTGGAAGTAGACAGACAAAGAGAGAGGGAAATTGCGCAGGAGGAAGAGCCTAAGGTTTCCAACCTCCGTGTAAGGTTTAATGACCTTATGGAAGGTTAGATTTCAATCCATAGGAAAATAGATGACATTCATACTTTTTTGATTGGTGTCGAGTGAGATCTAAGGGAATCTTACTACAAGATTGACCAAATGATAGAATCGCTTCCTCTGAATAAATTTCATCTTTTCATTTCGATTTAGGAGTTTGTACAGTTTGATTTTGTTTGTGTTTCATTGTTTGTTTGTAATTGTTTGTTAAATATGAAATGAAAATTTGAACGACAAGACGTTGATGTTCAATTTCTATCTTCACCATGATTACTCAAGGTATAAATAGTAAATATTTATCTTTTGTATTTAACAATGTTTGTTTGTGTTTGTGTTTCTAAGTTTTTATAGGTACAAGTCCAAAATTTGAGGAAATTAGAAAGTTAAAAAAGATCGCGACCGTGACATTCAACTTGCACTCGTGAATATTGGGAATAAAAACTTTCTGTTTCTTTCATCAAGAAGATCACGATTGTGATAATCCTTCGCGATCGTGACACGGGCAAATTATAACTGTTACAAATTGGGATCTAACACATGATAGATGCTTAAAACCATCATTAATGGCTAGTTTTGAGGCTATATTATTAATTATGATCAATTAGAGACTTCTTAAACCTCTATAAATAGGTCTTAAGTTGAACCCTAGCCACCATAACCTTCAAAATAGCTTACAAAATCTCTAAAATTCTTCATCTTCAACCTTCAACATTCAATTTTTTCTTCTTAACCTTTACACTTGAAAACAATCAAGATGCCTTTGAAGAAATCTGCAAATAAAAGAGAAAGCCAAACATACCAAGAGGAGTATGATTGTCCTTTCCCTTTAAGGATAAGAGAAGAAGGCAAACGCTATCAAAAGCTTAATAAATTAGATATCATGAGAATGATATTCCTAGATTTGGTCTTCTTGGAAGCATTGAATCTCCGTAGAGAGATGGAGGTTTATCTTTTGGCTCTTAGATCTTAGACTAACAAAGTTTGTGGATTTGAGTTTTCCACAAAATCGAGATTGGATTCTCGAATGTCTAGTAACATTCGACTATGAAGATGCAAGGAAGAGGGTGATTCAATTTCGTAATCAAGGATGACATTACACCGTCATAAGAGAGATGATGGGTGAATGGTTTAGATTTGAAATTGTTAATTCATCGAGCATGACAAATTCTTTTCAACCAAATCGAGCTTGGGCAGAATTATTGGGTAAGAGAGTCTTCGATCCCAAAAATTCTCCTAATAAACTTATTAAGGGTGAATGCATTCTTCTTCTCCATAAATACCTTTCCACTTTCGTATTTTGTCGAGTAGAGAATACCAAAGTCCAAAAGAAAGATTTTTTTGTTCTTTCTTGCGCTTTGATGAAGCAAAAAGCAGAATTCGTGGATATCATATGGGATATGATGAAGAAGAATTCTACAAGCATGAGGAACAAGATTAGAGCAGTCGAAATTATCAGTACTATTATCTTGGGTGAAAGAGGTGAACTCCCCTATGTCCAACAATCGGGTGAGTATTTTCGCTATATGGATGGGACTTATTTAGAGAATACGCGACTTCTTCAAGAGAGCGATGGTGTATATTCTTTCTACTCCTACTCCAACTGCACCAAGAAGCTAATCTTGGCTCATGAAGATTCTATCGTCGAACCATCTAATCCAACCATTAGTCGTCGACATAGAAAAGCTCCAATGCTTGAAGTAGAAGAAGACGAAGATGAAGCTCTGGAAGATTGGAAGGCTAGCATGCAACAACAATTGTACAATTGCCAAGCGGAATTTGGAGTAATGAAGAAAGACATGAAGATTCTAAAGAAAAGTAATAAATCGATGCTTTGAAAATTACTATCTTTCTCTAGAAAACAAAATTTTCAATTTACTCCTAGTCCCTCGGATTCTCCTTCACAATAGTCGGGTTTTAATCTTTTCTTTTTCTTTACTTTTCTTTTCAAATTTTTACACTAGTTTTTAGTTTTGATTTTTATTAGATGTCTTACAATGAGGACATTATGTTCTTAACTGTTGGGGGGGCATTTCTAAAGATCCTAAAAAAAATCAAAAAAAATAAATAAAATGGAAAAAATAGAAGAATTTGAAAATTTTTGCTGATTTTTGTGTTATTTATACATTATCCATACATATACTTTACTAACAAGTATCCAAGTTTATTGTGAGTGTTAGGTGTTACAAGTTTGATATTAGTGCAAAATTTGAGCGCATGTTATTGAGCATTATTAGCACAACATTTGTCAAGGATGAGTGGTGAGTAACATTTGAAAGAAACATTCCAAGTAAGTTTCAATTTACATTTCAATGCAACATGAATTAGTATAAGTTGTATAGTTTTGGTTTAATGCTGTCGATAAGTTTAAGTTGAGTAACATCTAGTAGTATTCTCACTATGAGTTTGTATATGCAAATCTCGAATAAGTCCTATAAGTATTGAGTGTGTTTAAAGTGTTAGGAAACTATAGCCATAATACTTTAAAATTGATAAATAAAGGATGAGAGTATTAAGAGTGAAAATATCAAAAGAAAGAGAGGATAACCAATGAGTTATGCAAAAGGTGAGAAATGGTACGGAGCAGAAACAACAACCATTCAATGAGTGGAAAGAAAGAAAAATAGCATAGCACGAAAAATGGGTGCAAAGTACAAAGTACTTCAAAAAACATATGCTCAAAAGAAAAAAATGACAGAGTGGTATGGAGCATAAAATGCAACCACTGAAAAAAGGGGAGAGTGGTATAGAGCATAAAATGAAACCACTAAGAGTATTTTAGCATCCTAGGTTACCTAAAAATGCCTTGAGAGAAAATTATTCAAAGTGTGGTCCCTTTGTCCTTTATACTTTATACCATGCTTAAGAGAGGGAAATATTCGAGTATGCATATAACGCTTGTATGAAGATGCGATTCGGTTGAACCTCCATTAAGAGCAAAGGTATGCAACTACACTATAAAAATTGCACATTACTAATTTGTGGAAAAATTAGGATTTCTACTTGAATCTTATGCAACGTGGGAATGTGGTACTCACTGCAATAGTCTTTCGCCAAATGAGGTACGAACTTGAATACTATTTTATGCACTTCTGTTGAATTTACCTTGAGGATAAGGCAAAAGTTAAGTGTGGGGGTGTGATAAGTATATGATTACACTTATTATTATGATAATTTTACACATCAAACACCATAGTTTAAGTCATTTTTATACTTCACATAAAAGATTTCACATGGTATGTAGTTGTTTTTTATGCAAATGTAGGTACCAAGTTAAATCTTGGAAGTAAAATGGTTAAAGTTGGAAATCTATAAAAAAGAGTGATAAAGGTGCAAAAAGATGCATGGAACTTAAGGATTTGGCTTAGGATCGAAGCTGTCAAAGATCGGTAAAGTTACAAGAAGGATTCTGAAGAAAAACACAAATTCACGGTCACGACAACCATTCGCGCTCGTGACTTAGTATTCTTCAGAACTGATAATTGCCAACCAAATATTCACGGTCATGACTTTGATGATTTTTTGGTAAATTCTTCCCAACTACCAACTGCCAGATAATAAAGATCAACTACCATCAACCTCCATAAACTACCAAATGAAAAGACACCTTTTGGAAGTCAACCAATCATGAAAAGGTGCCTTTCCATTATGGATAAGATCAACCCAATTCAATCACTCCCAATGAAGTGATGCAATCTTTCACCAAGGGACACAACTCTTCGTTTGGATAGATGCAACCCTTCATACTCTATAAATAGGGCTCCAAACTTAACCATTTTTGTGGCATGTATGGTGTGTGTGCACTTAATGTGACATAGAGGGTATATATGTGTGAAAATCGTGTACATTTCGCTATATTCATAAATGTTAGCAAGAAAATGTATAAGTGATTCGAACCTTATTTCGATCATTAGATTTCTCTACATATTCGAGCGATTGTTGTATAAGTGTTATTGCAAATCACTTATCAATAAAAGTTTTTGTTCTTCAATATTCTTTTGTTCCATATTCACAAAGAATAGTATCCTAGCAGAGGTTCTGTACTAGTTGAGACCGAATTCAAGGCAGACGTAGAAATTACGGGAATTGACGACTCCCATTAAAGAGTGGATACAATTTGATCAACTTTGGCTTTCACTTGCATACCTTACAACTTTGCCTTGTTTTCTACTTATACTTTCTATTTCAAAGTTTATGATATGTCTATGTGTCATAATGCATATTTCATGCTAAGTCTTTTATGTTAATCAAGTTATATGCATTAGAGTTAATTTTAAGAATAGTTTCGGGGTTAACAATATTGTGTATAATCACTGGATCTGTGATATAACGCTATTTAGTGAGCCAACATTTTTGGAATGGTAACTTGCTAAATGTGGCTATGTGAGAGCGACCCATACTAATCATAGTATTGACGTTGTCCAGGTTTATATAATTGTCTTAATTCATTTGTGCTAGGTTTAGAAAAGTTATTTCATGTGTTGCCCTGCAGCGAATAATTGAATATTCGAGTATTTTAAACCCAGTCTGTTAGATTAGTTTAGTGAATCATAACATCTTTGTTGAACTTGCATGTTTTCTTTGCTCTGTTTATTTCATAGGGAAAATCTATATATTTAGATTCTCTAATTTTCATATCTATATTAACTCATTCTTCAGTCTAATCCTCCTATCTAAAATATCAATATATTTTATTTTCTTTCTTTTGTCTTCCTTTTTAATCTTTAGAGCTAGTCCTTCCCTGTGGGATTGATATCTTTTAAAACTACATCGCAACTGTATACTTGCAGTTATCATCATTTTTCTATTTGATAAGAGGTACTGTTAACACCTATACTTTACATGAACAAGTTTTATTAAACTTATCACTGTCCTAAGTTTTCTCTGAGCCGCCCCTTTTGAGTTTTCAACTGAACGGACTAATCTTTTTTCTATTTTGAAAAGAGGCCCTAATTTTTGCTCAACTAATAGAGTGCTAATTGACTGGCTAATTACTTTTTTGTACTACTTTTTACATGATTTATTTCTTTTGCCTAGACGTGATAATGTTTGATCCTATCTTGGTTGATTCATAACCATGACTTTAATAGCTTCTTTGTCCAGCATTTTCTGAGTAATTTGTTGGCCACTTTGTCGCTATGTTGGCTTGAGGTATACACGGTGGTAAGTGATGATGCTCGATATTCGCCTTTTCAATTATTCTCCCTACTAATTATTCCTTGATAGCCTAATAGAGAATGGGCGATTTTTCGAGGATGGAAGGTGACGTTGTCTATTGGTACTCCTTCAATAGTGTGATGATAGGGTCACAAATGGCGATGAGCTATATGATGAAGTTGTTGACACATTGAAATTCTTGACTCCTTTGTACCTTCGGCACTGGCATTATGTTGACCAGCTGTATTTGGTGTTAAACTACTTTGGGGAACTTAGATTCAATTTGCTTTGTTACCTCTATTTTGACTCTTTCAGCCCCTTTTGATCTCGATCATGTCATCTTCTGTTTGACTAACTTAATGGTCAGTGGAGATTTTGTGTTTGGCGATCTTTTGGTCGACTTCTAGCATGTTTTCATAGAACAAGGAAAATGCTATCACATGTTGTCTAAGTACCTATATTATATCTCATTTTTCCTTAAGAGTCAAATTATTTGAAATTTTTATAGGTGATTCACTTATGCCCAAATTAATTTCATGTGATGATGTATCATGTATGCTAAAAACATTATGACTAAGTTCACGAGAATGTGTGATGTCATTCGAAAGGATATCAGGCAAGCAAGCAAAGTTCGACGCATTCGAAGAATCAAAAGCCTCATTGGCAAAGTTTGTTAACATAAAAGAATTTAAAATACTAACTATTACATTATTAG
>CATIWQ010599687.1:0-11261 GCA_949673415.1 Euphorbia schlechtendalii
GAATCTAACTATACACACACTATATTTTCACTCTATGCTTTCCTCTCTAATGTTTCACACTATTCACCCCACCAATGTTGCATGAAATTTGTGAAGAATTGGAGCCCTATTTATAGAGTTTGAAGGGTTATGTCTATCCAAACGAAGAGTCACATCCATTGGTGAAAGATTGCATCTCTTCAATGTTATTAGTTGAGAGGCTTTGATTCAATCCACAATGGATAGGCACCTTTTCATGATTGGTTGACTCCTGATAAGTGTCTTTTCATTGGTAGTTGATGGCAGTTGATGGCAGTTGATTATGCTTATCTGGCGGTTGGTAGTTAAGAAGATAATACCCGAAAACCGTCCAAGTCACGATCGCGATATACAAATCGTGAGCGTGAATCTTCCTTTGACAGATTTCTATTCTAAAGTGACCAAGTCGCGACCGTGAATGATTATCGTGATCGTGAATGGAGTTTTCTTTAGAAATTTCCTTGCAACCTCACCAATCTTCGACAGCTTCGATCCTAAGCCCAATCTTTAAGTTCTACGCATCTTTTTGCACCTTTTTCACTCCTTTTTCATAGAATTTCACTTTTGATCATTTTACTTCCAAGATTTACCTAGTATCTGCATTTGCATAAAAAACAACTACATACCACGTGAAATCTTTTATATGAAGTATAAAAATAACTCAAACTATAGTGTTTATTGTGTGAAATTATCATGATAATAAGTTTAATTATACACTTATCAGTGCTCACCAACTCTTTCCTCTTCCCCTCAGAGTACTCCAAATCCTTAAGAGCTTGGGTCAGCTTCGCAGCTTGTTTCTTGCCCGTCTCCCCTAACCTCTGGGCGGTCTCCTCTAACTCAGCAAAGGTATCATGCTCCCTTTGCACCTCTTTCAGCCATTTAGCACTGCCTTGGGAAGCAGCATAGGCCGTTTCCACCTAACCTTGTGCCTCAACCAGCACCTTCACCACCCGATGAGCAGCAAAAAAGGCCTTCACAGCAACACTGACAAAATTAAACAACCAACAACAAAGATGAAAAACACATATATAACTAACGAACCGGTCCTTAGACATGAAAGGAAATACTCACAAGCAGAGCCTGCTGCTCAACATAGGCCCTAAGCTCAGCAGGACCCATAACACCATAGCATGCGTCTTCGCTAGGGAGCTCGGTATAACGCCCCGGCTCCCCCAAAACTTCGAGCTTCAACAAAGGGACATCTTCCCCATGGACCTTTCACCATAACTACGAAAAAGCAGATCAACATTTGGTACACAGAGCAAATAGAAACAACAGCCAAAATTTTAATTATCAAACATACTAATGGCGGATCGTATTTCGCCCACTGAACTTGCTCCTCCTCTGTCAAAGGAGCTTTCCCCTTGGAGGACTTCCCTCCAGCATCATCGTCATTGCGGGGACGCTTCTGTCCCCTCTCCCTGATCTCTACGCCCCTTGCAGCAGCAGTAGGAGCCTTCTCCCTGGTACGAAGCTCCTCAGTGTCGGCTGTGAGCACTACGTTCCTCGGGGGAGTAGTATCTATAACAACTACATCCCCCTCCTCCCCCTTCACGACTCCCTGGGAAGTAAGAAGAGGATCTACAGTCCCTTGCTCAAGCAGCCGCTATGCCTAGCCCTCAGCGGTAACCTCCACTGTCGGGGTCACCTCCGCCATTATCAGTAAGGGACCAACAACTGCCATCGGCGAGACCACCTCAGGCGCCTATGTCCTTGCTGCTACCACTGCAGGAATAATTTTTGGTTTCTACTTAATACGAGCCATTCCTACAAATAAAAAGAAAAAAACAATGATCAGTTTTTCGAAATTTCACCACCCTCAGCAGTCAAATCGGTATACGCAATGGCCCCTTGATCCATCCAACAAAAGAGGCCATCGGGCTGACCAAGTAAGTACTCCGCTACACCCCAGTGGATACTTGGTCGGATTTGGCGAATAATCTCAGCCTCTTGGCATTGTGAAGCGCTCAAATCTTTGGCTCGGCGCCAGCTATGGGGATCTTCAGGGGTACGGTTCCAGCGAGTATGGAAAGGAAACCTCCCATCCCTCAAGGGATTCGACACATCCTCCTTAGCTTTGTCAGGTGCTGGGAATATCCAAAACCACTTATCCTTAAAATCCCTCACATGGGATTGCTTTTCCACTGGTTTTGGTGTGGTTTCTCTTGTGCTACCCCAAAATACAAAAGCCCCCGCGTGCATCGTACGGGGCCGGAAAAAAAGACGGAACACACGCCCCGAGAGGGTAAAACCCAGCTCGCGGCACATCCGCTCCATGACAGCTAAAATGATCCAGGCGTTGTGATGAAGTTGCCCAGGGCATAAACCAAACTCGCGCAACACATCCACCACACCAGCTTTCGGAGGAAAGCGGAATCCCCAACGTACTTGCTGACAAATCACAGGTACCAAATCCTCCTTCGGAGGATTCCACATTACCTCACCTTTCTTCGAGGCCTTCCTCAGCACGCCACGCGATGCTCCCACCAATAACTGGAAGATTTCGCTGGCCTCCTTTTTCTTGATGGTGGTGGGCGTTTAACAATCCACCCCTTCAACGGGAAAGGGAGAAGAGGACTCCCCCGTTACAAATTGATGGCGCGGGATAGAGCCCGAGCCACCTCCCACCACCTCCACTGCGGTGGAACTCCCGGGGCCCCTCAATGGCAGCACCGCAACAGGACAAGGAGAACTCTCCTCCACCGATTGACGGTGACCGGCGCGATGGCCTAGGGCACAAGAATCGGACGAATTTGAAGACATTATCGTAGAATAAAAAGAAATTAGAGCAAAAGAAGGGCAACTCACCCAGTCAAAGAGGAAGAAGTTATACGGTAATTTGTTAGAAGACAACGATGAGATGGGAAAATTAATAGCAGCACACTAGTAGAAAGAAAAGACAAGCGAAAGAACAATGAGGATACACATACCTTAATATATACAACAAATTGCACGGAAAATGAAACGGTACACCGTTCGAAGAAACGCTATCATTACTAAAATCCAACAGTGAATGTGAAAGGCCGCGTCAGATCAACAGTCGTAGCTATACAAAAACAACGCCACGCGCGCCCAAGGGTCGTTCACAGACATCTTACTAGGCCCTAAAGAGCCTTGCGCGTGGGCTCGTTAAGGGGGGGGGGGACTCCTGATATCAAGGCCCACTAAAGGCCTACATAGGTGCACCTTGGCCCAAGGGCAAGGCATTCAAATGAGGCCTCGGCACAAACACACGCCGAATCCCTTTCAGGAGCACACTTAGACAAAGACAAAGTTCGCCGATAAAGGCCTTCAGCGCTACCCACCGCGCTTGGGTTGACATACCATTAGTAGTACCCATGCTGATCCGGCGCACTCCCTCTCTCTCCTCTGTCACATTGAATGCAACTCTGACTGGTAGGGACGAACCATTTAATGCTCCGACGGTTGACAAGACCCCCAAGCGGCTTACCACACGTGCACCTCTTACAGGCGGGTCCCGCATATCATCATTACATACAACCCTATAAATAGCAAGATGATCTCCTACTGTAGAGGTAACTACGATTCTGAAGAACACACTAAGACCACCTTTCTCAGACATCTAACTTGAGCATCGGAGGGTCTTCGCCGGAAACACTTCCGGCCGGAGACTTGTTTTGCAGGACCCGGGAGCATTCGAAGATCAGACTGTCACTTTCGAGGGATATCAAATTGGTGCGGTGAGCATGGACATCAACCCTGAATGATGACTACTCCCCCAAGCAAATCGGCGAAATCTCCCCCTGCAGGAACCGTTCTACTTCTGGATACGCCGGAGCCCAGAGACAAAGCGGGAATAGCGAAAGTGGTCACCAACGTTCCCCCGTCGCAGACAGAAACACCCACCTCATCGAGATCGAAGACAAGCGAGAAAAGGAGAAGGAAAGCGGAAAAACAAGATATGATGGCCATGCTTATCAAGCAAAACGAACAACAAAATGTGGCTATGGCCCTGATGCAGAATATGATGAATGAAATCTTGCATTCGCGGAAGGAAGAGCAAGAAGTGCTTAGAAAACTCTGCCAGGAAAGGTGAATAAATGAGTAGGAAACACGACACAAGTTGCGAAGTTCTCCATCCGCGACTAGGTAGGATCGATCACGCTACACGTACCATCACCCTCAAACACAGGAGAAGGAAGGAGCTTCAGCGGCCAAAGAAAAAACAGAAACCAAGTCGGAAGATGAGCTGGGAGAAAGACCTCAAGACAGGGGAAAAGACTTCGCACACAAAGCACGATCCAAAGAACCCTTAATTAGCGAGGGGAGTTCGGCGAAATCCAGACGCGAGACTCCCAAGAAGCATCAGCCCGTCCAGGAGGATTTGGAAGCTATCATAGCCAAAAGGATAAGCGAGCTCCTAGCAGAGAGGGGTATGGAAACCGGCATACCCAACATCACCGAAATGGAGTCGCCTTTCAGCGCTCGTATACGTGTAGAAATATTCTCGAAGGGGTTCAAACAGCCTCGCCTGCGCGAATATTCTGGGATAGGGGACCCTACAGCACACATCCGCTATTTTTCGCCAATGTATGGAGGCAGCTGATGCTACTGATGCCATGCTGTGCAAGCTATTCCCCACCACCCTCGTGGCACCAGCAACCCACTAGTTCGAGAGTCTAAAGCCGGGGTCCGTGACGTGCTTTGACATGATGGCTAAAAGCTTCGCCATGTACTTTGTCACGTACATCACCCCTAGCTGAACGGTCCAAGATTTGCAAATGGTTCGACAAAGGATGGATGAATCCCTGGCCGATTTCGTAGAAAGATTTCAGAAAGTGGCCCTGGAAATTAGAGACTGCAATATAGATATAGCCTCCGAAGCAATGGCAAGGAATTGTCGAAGTGCTGACCTAGCAAAGGATATTTCCACCGAAAAACCTACCACGTTGGCCGCGCTGATGCAGAAAGCCAGGAAGTGGGTGCGATGGGAAACCCATAAAAGAAACACAAAGTAAATCGAGGCCACGACAAGGGAAGAGCCTGCCAAACGGTGAGATTATGGAAAGCGAGACTCTGAACGCCGATCGACGTATCGACCAGAATTAGCGAGGTGAGAAGCGGAAGATTCTCTCCCATTCAATGTCAAAAGGAAGGAGGTATTAATGTGGATTGAAAAAAACGGGGAGGACATCCAATACCCCCCTAAAATGAGGCACAAAGGAAACCCGAGAACCTACTGTCAGTTCCATAAAAGTGAAGGTCATGACACTGAAGAATGCAGAGAATTGGCTCGCGAGTTGAGCAAGAAAGCCGCAGAGGGCCGACTGAACCATTTTCTCCATCCTCCACCAAGAGAAGAACAACGAGAGGAAGGAGGTAGGCATCGTCTAGAGTGAGGCTATCAACCGCCTCGCCGAGAAGCTGAGTGAGGCTATCAACCACCTCGCCGAGACGAGGAAGGAGGCTACCCACCGCCTCGCCGGGCTGATGGAGCGGGCTATCGACCGCCTAACCTAAATACTGAAATAGGCCAACACCAACGTCGTAATATTGAAGACCCACCACCCAGAGGAGTGATACATGTAATATCCGGAGAAACCATCCTGGAAAAAAGAAATAGGGGGAAAACATTTGACTACGATAATACGGATAGGGGAGGCGAGACATACTACTCCTTTACCTAGGAAAGGAAACCTCCTCCCCATGATGATGCCTTGGTGATTGAAATGACAGTGGAAGGATACCAGGTGCGCCGCACCCTAGTAGACACAGGCAGCTCGGTTAACGTGATGACTAGAAGGGTATACAAAGCAGTGGGAGGAAACCCTAACCATCTCGCTATTCATTAGGTACCGTTGATTGGCCTCGGCGGGCATGCCGTTCGGGTATGTGGTTCGGCGAACTTATCCATTGCATTGGAAGATAGAAACCCCAAGTGGAAGACTCGAGTGGAGTTCTTGATTGTAGATATCCCGTTAGCCTACAACATAATCTTGGGATGACCACTCATCATTGGATCTGAAGGGGTCATTAACCTCATATACCTTACATTGCAAATACCCACACATCAAGGAGTGGCCACGGCCCGAGGAAATTAACAGGCTGCCCAGGAGATGTATTTAATGTCCCTAAAGGCGGAGCCTTTATCAGTAGAAGAGCCGGATTGAGAAAAAGCCGCCGAACCAACGGACATAATGGTAGCAATCACCCTAGAAGAAGGGAAAGATATTCGCATATCAGGGGCATTGACGAATAAAACAAGGGAAGAAATCCTGATGGTATTGCACGAAAAGGTCGGGGCTTTCGTATGGACCCCGGCGGACCTTAAAGGTGTCAGTCCTGAGGTCGCAGAACACAGATTAAATGTCCTTCCTCAAACAAGGCCGGTGAAACAGAACAGAAGAAACCACGCCCCTGAAAGGTAGAGAGCAATCGAGGAAGATATCTCTCGCCTATTAAAGGCCGAACACATATCAAACCAGTTCGTTACCCCGATTGGATCGCCAATGTGGTATTAGTCAAGAAACCGAATGGTAAGTTCTGCATGTGCGTGGATTTCACAGATTTAAATAAAGCATGTCCAAAAGATAGTTACCCCCTCCCAAGCATAGACATGTTAGTAGATGCCACGGAAGGCTACGCCATTTATTCCATGCTGGATGCAGCCTCGGGATACAATCAAATACCCAAGGCCGAGGAGGACAAAGAAAAGACCTCGTTTATCACTCACGAGGGGATATACTGTTACAATGTCATACCCTTCGGCCTCAAGAACGCTAGGGCCACATATCAGAGAATGGTTAACGAAATATTTGGGGATATGATAGGAAAAGAAGTGGAGCTGTACGTGGATGACATGATCATCTAAAGCAAAGTCGAAGAAGATCATGCTACCGATATAACCAAAGTGCTGACTTTGTTGGAGAAATACGAACTGAAGCTAAACCCGAAAAAATGTGCCTTCGACATTACAGGGGGGAAATTCCTGGGTATTTGGTCTCAAAGAGGGGAATAGAGGTAAACCCTGATAAAATAAAAGTAGTACTCCAACTACAAGAACCCTGTAACATCAAGGATGTCCAGCGCCTCAACAGCAAACTCAACGCCTTAGGCCGCTTCATTTCCTGTGTAGCACAATGATGCATCCTGTTTTACAAGGCCTTGAAAGCCAAAAAGTTTGTGTGGGGGGAGGATTGCGCCACTGCCTTGGCCGAGATGAAAACCTTTCTGGTCTCTCCTCCCTTGCTGAGCCCTATTACTGGCGCGCCCCTATATCTCTATCTTAGCACCTCAGAGGAAGCATTAGGAATGGTACTCATCAGAGAAGAAGAGACGGATCAGTTCCCGGTCTATTATGGCAGCCGTGCTTTGAAAAGCGTTGAAATTAAGTATGGCTGCATGGAGAAACTAGCATTCGCTCTGGTGGTATCTTCCCAAAAATGGCGTCATTATTTCCAAGCCCACACAATCATTGTACGAACCAACCTGCCACTCAAGAAAACACTCCAACAGCCCGAAACTTCCGGTGCCTCGCTGAAAGGTCCCTCAAACTTGTTGAATTTGACGTCCGCTTTGAACCAAGGACCGCAACGAAGGCGCAGGCGCTAACAGACTTTGTACAAGAAGCCCTGCCTCAGAAAGAACTACTGGAAGCAGCTTGGCACATGTTCATAGACGGTAGTTCTAATAGTATGGTGACAGGCATTGGAATATACATTAAAGGCCCGAAGGGGATATTGATTCAGCAAGCGGCTATACTTGAATTCAGAGCCTCCAACAATGCTGCAGAGTATGAAGCGCTGATATTCGGTTTAGAGATCATCTAAGTCATTAAACACGACAACGTCAGAATATTCAGCGATTCGGGACTTGTGGTCAAGCAAGTCGACGGAGAATACAAAGCTAAGAATGGGTCCATGCGATAATATCTTAATTGAATCACCTCCCTCATTAAAGATATCCGAACGGAAGGTACTGAAATGACCATCAAGCAGATTCCCAGAGTGTTGAATGCCGAGGCTGATAGATTGGTAAATGGGGACTCAAGTGAAGAACAGGAAATCTTTCTCCCCTGTGTCCCTCTGCGAATAAATGCCCCCAACGTACCAATAGCCGAGGTACTACAAACGGAGGTGGAGGACGAGTGGTTTACCCCCATCAGCAAATTCTTGGAACACAATGAGCTATCGACGGAAGCAGGCCTGGCTCAAAAAATAGCGAGGAAGTCTTTTCGCTATGCAATCATCGGCAGACAACTATATCGTAAATCAATAAGTCATCCATGGCTGAAGTGCATCGACCGAGTCAATGCCGATTATATATTGCGCGAGGTTCACAAGGGATTTTGTGGCGCGCATGAGAAGAAGGATGCAATGGTTCGAAGGGCGAAGCTGCAAGGCTTCTATTGGCCAACTATGGAGCTGGAAGCTTAAAGAATGGTCCAATCTTGCAAAGCCTGCCAAGCCTTCGCCAAGACATCATCGGCACCAACCGGGCCGAGGGCTGTAATATAGGCTACGTGGCCCTTCGCTCTCTGGGGAGTGGATTTAGTGGGGCCCTTACCAAGGGTGAAATAGCAGAAGCATTGGATTATTGTAGCCGTTGATCACTTCACTAAATGGGTGGAGGCCGAGCCGTTATCAGCCATCACACCCAAACAGGTCACAGGTTTCTTTACCAAGAATATAATGTCACGTTTTGGCATCCCCCACACTATCATAGCAGACAATGGTACGTAATTTAACTGTCATGCGTTCAAATGCTTCTGCCAAAGGCTAAAAATACGGCTCCGCTTCTCCAGCGTATCCCATCCTCAAACAAACGGTATGACGGAGGTAACTAACCGGACCATCTTGGAGGGAATCAAAATAAGGGTTTAAGAACATGGTTTAGCTTGGCTTGAAGAGCTAAACAACATCCTTTGGTCCTACAGGACCACTCCTCGAACAGCAATGGGCGAAACACCCTTCCTTCTCACTTATGGAACAGAGGCGGTGGTCCCTGTCGACATCGGCAACCCCAGCGCGAGGGTGGCCAACTACATCGAGGGTGCCTCAAATGATGATTTGCTGAGGCACAACTTGGATTTGCTGGAGGAAAGGTGAGAGCAAGCTCTCATACACATGACAGAATACAAATGACGCATTGCGCTCATACGCAACAAGAAGATCAAACCGCTGACATTCCAAGAGGGCGAGCTGGTCCTTCGAAATACAAAGGACTCACAAGCAAGAGAGGGGCAAGGAAAGCTCGGCATCAAATGGGAAGACCCCGTTCAAAGTGATAAAATGAATAGGAGGTAGCACCTACAAGTTATCCACCATTCGGGGAAAAGTCCTACCCCGCACGTGAAACGCATCATCTCTTCGAAAGTTTTACCCAAGAGCGTGACGAGTGGCATTTTGTACATCTATTCATTAAGATTATGTTTTGTAAACTCTCTAGGCAATGAAAATATAGCTTCTTACAAACCTCTCCCATTTGAGTAAACAGACGACCACGTAAAAACAGCCTGCAGGGTCAGATCAGCGAGATCCCCTCGGTGCTATCACGCTTTGAAATTAAAGCAAGTAAAACAGCTTGCAGGGTCAGATCAGCGAGATCCCCTCGGCGCTATCACGCTTTGAAATTAAAGCAAGTAAAACGACCCGCAGGGTCAGATCAGTGAGATCCCCTCAGCGCTATAACGCTTTGAAATTAAAGCAAGTAAAATAGCCCGCAGGGTCAGATCAGCGAGATCCCCTCGGCGCTATCACGCTTTGAAATTAAAGCAAGTAAAATAGCCCGCAAGGTTAGATCAGCGAGATCCCCTTGGCGCTATCATGCTTTGAAATTAAAGTAAGTAAAATAGCCCGCAGGGTCAGATCAGTGAGATCCCCTCGGAGCTATCACGCTTTGAAATTAAAGCAAGTAAAACAGCCCGCAGGGTCAGATCAGCGAGATCCCCTCGGCGCTATCAGCTTAGAAATTAAAGCAAGTAAAACATCCCGCAGGGTCAGATCACTGAGATCCCCTCAACGCTATCACGCTTCGAAATTAAAACATGTAAAACAGACCGCAAGGTCAGATCAACGAGATCCCCTCAGCGCTATCAGGCTTCAAAATTAAAAAATGTAAAACAGCCCGCGGGGTCAGATCAATGAGATCCCCTCGGCGCTATCACGCTTCGAAATTAAAAAATGCAAAACAACCCGCAGGATTGGATCAGCGAAATCCCCTCAGCGTTATCACATTCTGAAGTCAAAGTTAAAACAACCCGTGGGGTGGATCAGTGAGATTCCAACGACAAAGTCATAAGCCAGTAAAACGCAAGGTCAAGTTCCCCTTTATATCACTGAACAGCATACGATAAATTATGGTATAAAACAGTTATTTCAGCATATGGCAAGAAAATATTGGAAATTTTGTTATCTTGGTAATTGATCAGAATAAAAGATCATGAGCAAGAAAACTCAGCAAGACTACTAACTCAGTGATAAACAGAACGTATAGGCATAAAAGGGTTTCATTCATAGAATAGGTTGAGTTCACAAAGCCGAACTCAATAGCTACAAAAGTTCAAAATTTTTAAAATACAAAGCAAGAAAGAAGAAGCAAGATGAAGGCTGTCACGATTGAACTTCCTCCTCCTCCGTCGCCATAGAAGAGACGATTGAATAAGAAGGCTCCGGTGCGGGAGGCCCAAATATGCGTTCATCTTCCTCCCAGCAGCCGAGGGGTTCATCAGGCGGGGTTAATTGTGTAAGATCGTAGATGTTCGCTTCAGGAAACTTAGCACGCACAGCGCGAAGAAAAGCGGTTCGATAGCTGAGATGGTCCTCACGCCAATCTTCGCGAGTCTGCTTCACCTTAAGCTTGTACTTTGCCTTATGATGATCCTGCTTATACTGGAGATCCCGTAGCGCTACGGTACTGCCCTCGGCAATGGTTCTCCCATACCCCAGCCCTTTCTCCGCGTCCTCCAAATTTTTAGCCACTTTGGCCCTCTGTTCCTTCTCCTCCTCTATCAGCGCTTTAAGTCTTTTCTCCTTAGCTTCAGCGGCGGGCTTAACCTTGGCTAGCGCCACGCTATGCTTCTCCTCCATGGCTCGCATTGTACTTGTTCGCCACTTTTCTACTGATAAGTTTAATCTAAAATGGTTCCAAAATCTCATGAACTGTTGGCTATCAACTACGCCAAAAACTTGTTCACATATAAAATGTAGGTGTTGTTAATACCCCTTACCACATAGAAAAATGATGATAACTGCAAGTATACAGTTGCGATGTAGTTTTAA